>JADRCD010227026.1:0-7500 GCA_019843815.1 Montemys delectorum
TGCTGACCCTGTGCTGACCCTGTGCTGACCCTGTGCTGACCCTGTGCGTGCTGCCTTAGTCTCTGTGACTTCATAAGTGCTTTGATCATGTTGATTTAAAGGGCCTTGTTTTCTTGGTTTCCTCCATCTCTTCTGGCTCTTTACATTCTTTCTGCCCCCTCTTCCACAGGGTTCCCTGAGTCCAAAGCAGAGGGATTTTATGAAGTCATTTCATTTAGGACTGAATGTTCCAAGGTCTCTCACTCCTGGAATAACGCCTACTGTGTGTCTCTATCTGGTGCTGCAGAAGAAAGCTTCTTTGATGATATCATTTTATTGTTGTCCCTTCCCCCTTAATGAAAAAAGAACAGTAGTGTTTGGCTTTCCCCTGGGTTCCTGTGCTGTCTAGTCTCAGGTTCTTGGTTTTACCTGAGCAGTGTCATGTATGGCTTCCATCTCCTGGAGTGAGCCTTAAGTTAAATCAGATATTGGTTGGTTACTCCCACAAGCTTTGTGTCACCATTGCACTAGCAAATTCTCTAGGCAGGACTCCCTTGTAGGTCAAAGGGTTTATGGTTGGGTTGACGTTTACATTTTAGTAGCATGCAGAGGACCTTCCTGAGCCCAAGACACTAGAACTTATGGGTGAAGTTTCTATGTAGGCACCAGCTCAACTTCTTCATGTTTAATGAATTGTGTAGGTGTTGTCTTCAGCAATGGGGCCTTGATGTCAGTTTGTGGAGAACAACCTATAGTCTTGGCAAGTCTGGATATTTTGAGGATTCCTGTGGAGGACCCTTTGGCCAACAACTCAAGTAGATGTAACCCAATCCTGGGACTGGAAACTTCATTTGTTGATGAGAGATGGCCTGTTACAGTAAGTTATTTTAGATTGCTATCATGTATATATATATTTTAGGAAGCTTCTACTGTATTAATTTTTCATACTAACCCTCAAAGGCCTTTATTTTAACCATTTTCCCCTGTATTGCCTCTTTGTATCACTCTCCTCTCCCCCTCTTCACTTCATCCTTCTGTTTTAGTCCCTCCAACCATCCTTAACTTTTGTTTTCTTTTCCTAATGAGACGTATCTCCATTTCCCACAGTCCTTAGGGCCCAGGTTAGTTGACTCTATAGGTCTCCTTGTGGTATCCTTGACTACTTTGACTTGCTCAATTCTATTCCCCACTTTTCTACAAGATTCCCCTGGCTCTACCTGATGTTTGGCTATGGATTTCTGCATCTGCCTCCATCTTGCTGGGTGAAGCCTCTTGGGAGACAGTTATGCTAGGTTCATGTCTGCAAGCATAATAGAGTGTCATTAATAGTGTCAGGGATTGGCTCTCTCTCATGGGATGAGTCCAGTTGGGGCAGTCATTGGTTGGCCCTTCTCTCAATTTCTGATTCTCTTGTATCTGTTGAGTCTTGCTTTCCAACCTACTGTATGGTCAGTTTTGGAGAAGGTTCCATGAGGTGCTGAGAAGAAGATATATTCTTTTGGGTTTGGGTGAAATGTTCTTTAGATATGTTAGGCCCATTTGATTAATAACATTGGTTAGTTTCATTATTACTCTGTTTAGTTTTTGTCTGGATGACCTGGGTTGCAGGCAAAATGTGTTTATAGGTTTTGGAAGTTGAATGGGAATAGTCTACATAGTGGGGATTTAGGAGGTCCACAGGAAGGAGGAAAGCAGGGTGTTCTATCAGGATATGCTTAGTCCTCTGGTCCTCTGGGCATGGGGGCTGAAATGACACAGAAGGTGGTCTGCTATAGAGCTGGGGATAAGACTTAGGATTGAATTTGGAGGAATCTAGGGATAGGTGATGATCTGTGGTTAGCCTACATGCTTTGGTATCTGGAGCAGCCTATAAATTCCCAGGGGATACCTGTTGGAGTTTAGGGCTGGGATAAAACAATGGGTGGGAGCAAAGAAATTTGGAGGTGTAGATCTGTGTGATCCATTGGAGAAGCAGAGAGGAAGGGAGGCCTCAGCAGGGAGTTAGTTGCAGAGCTCAGAGCTAGGAATATGATTTGGGACTCATTGGATTTGGAGGAGAGGATAAATATGATAGGTGAAGATCCACAATTAGCCTACTCGTTTCCCTGACCAGAGCACCTAGTGGGTTCCTAGGGATGAAATGTATCAATTTCTAAAGACAGTTTGTCAAAATACAGAATTATTGGCCAACAGTTATTTATTTAGTTTTTAATCATAATGTTTTAATGTTTTTATCCTTTTGTCTCTTGCCTCTATAATTTCAGTTAATAAATTAGCTGTCAGTTGTATTACAGAGCGCTATGCATGGTTATTCTTATCTTACCGCTTTGGCTTTCATTACCTTCTGCATATTACTCTGCTATTAATAAACATGGATTTATTTGACTTCATTCTATTTGTAGTTTTTGGAAATATCTGGAAAGTTTACTTCATGTTTTACAAATGATTGCCATTTCTCTGGAAAGGCCTCTTATGTATGCATTATTGCATTGAATAGACTCTCCATACCCCTCAGCACTGGTTCATTTTCCTTCATTCCTTTAAAACTCTGTTCCCAGTCTTCATAGCCTCATTTGAAACACCTTCCAGTGTTCTCATTGTTTTTTCTGCTGCCTCATTTCTCTGTTGAACACTTCTTGGCATTGGTTTTTATATTCTTAAGTGACCAAATTTATTCTGGATTTCATTTTATAATTTCTACCTTTTCAGTTATATTCTTTAACTGGTAAGGCATAGTTGCCAAGTAACAATTAATTAATAACTAATTAATTAATACTTGAGACAGGATTTGGACAGATTGCTCTATGTTGCCTAGACAACTCCCAAATTCATGTTCCTCTAACTTAGCCTTCCAAGTTGTTGGAACTGCAGATGTTTACCACTAATATCTGGCTTCCTTTAACTCTTAATGCATGGTTTGTTTTTAATCTTTGAACATTTAAGAATCTTACTTAAAGCCTTTTAGTACTAGGTCTGGAATGCTATACCCTCACAGGCATTTTCTGTTTGCTGTTTGATGCTGTATGCAGCACACTTTCTGGACATTTTCCTTTGTCTCATCTCAAATGACTTTCTTCAAAGAGTGAGCACTTCCATTGAAGAAGCCCGATCACTGATGGCTCATGGCATTTTTTTCTATCCTTTTGTCCTTTGTCCTGTTGTTATTGTGTACTGACTTTCCAGGTTCTATGAATCCTGGGTATGTTTGGAGAGTAAGCCTACTGAGCTCTTAACTATCTTAAAAAATATTATCACCATTCGAAAATTTAGCACTAGTGTCTGAGGGACCATAGTGGAGTCAGTGTAACTTAGTCAACCGAGGACTGGGTGGACTTCCTTGTTGCTTTTCTTATATATCTTCCACCCTTTGCTGAGGGGCCCTGGGTGCGAGTCTGCAAGACTTCAGGTACTTAACACAGTGTTAGCTTTCGCTGTCTCACATCTCAGAAATTGCAACCCAGGTCAAATAAGGCAGCCATTGTACCAAAGCACATAGACTTTCTCGGGACAAGCGTGTTCAAGTCAAGAGCTGTGATCAGGGAGGTATTGTTGATGAAGCTCTAAGGAGTCCAATGTATCCTCTGTCTACAGAGCAACTCCAGAAACAGGGAGGAATGAGCATCATTCCAAGAGAAAATGCCAAGAGGCTGCTGTCTGTCCAGTAGTTCTTGACTGCATGATTTTATATTAATGTGAAACTGCTTAATTTTAAGCATCTGAAACTCATATTTGTTTATTTGGCTGTTTTATAAGAAGCAGTTCATTAACGTCTTCACTCAGATACAATCTTTGTGACTGGAAAAGTGATGACTGCATAGGAGCTGTTAAACAGCAGAGTGGGTTCTTCCTCTGTTTACTTTGCTGAGTGATGTCAGAGGACAGGGGGACATGTGTGGTTGCAGCCCTTCCTGGGCTACTTCATCTTAAAGCTTTTCTGTTATCATTGTTCAGACAAGCCTGTGGATGGAAACTGGGAGCATTTGGCCTACCACTTTCCTCTGCAAAGGGCAGAAGGGCCAGAGAGTGAGTTAATGGCCAACGACAACTTTGGGATGAGGCTTCCATAAAAATGTCAGCCCTTAGCTTTGGAAATGGATTGAAGGGTGAAGCACTTGCTGAACAAGCATGAGGGCTTGAGGCTAGGTCCCTAGTACTCATGTAAAGCGCTAAGCAACAGTAATTAAATTTCAGCCTCACTTTGATCCTGCGGCATCGGCTTCAGTTTTATGGATCATCTTCACAACTGCCAAGCCTGAGAAGGGGCTGTATTAACCCTGAATTTTGAGCTGGTCAATCAGCTAGAACTCCTCACAACCTGGGTCTGTGGTTGGCACATAACTTGGAGGCACAGCCTGGGTCTCTTGCTGGCACCTGACCTGGAGGTGATCCTGTAGGATTATTTTCCTAACCTACACAGTCTGCACCTCCCATTAGAAACAGAAATGAATTGAATAATAAAAGCCATTGTCACAGAATTGTTTGGTGTGAGCAAAATGCCATACTCATTTTTCCTAACTAAGTGTTCAGTGTTGTGTCAATGGAAACAGCTCATTTTTTTCTATTAAACAAACAAAAGGCTATATATAATATATTATCTAAAAATTATTGGCATATGGCACTCCTTCATATTTTCTCAGACTTCACTGGCTCACAGAAAGATTGTTTTTGCCTCATTTTCGACAGACTTGTCTTTTGTAATGGTAATTCATATTGGATGTTCTATCCAAGATGGGAGAGAGCATAGACTGAGGCATACAATGACTGAAACAAATGATGGCTCAAAATCACTTTCATTATAATTTAGTGGAGCAAAGAGGATGTGCTGAGTCCCTTGTCCTGGCATCACCTTCACTAGGTCTCTCCTAGTAGTGGTGCCCTTGGGACCAAGCCCTCAACATACAGGCTTTGACAGATGCTTATGGAGCTATGTCAACACTGACAATGACAACAAAACCCAGGTTAATCCTATGGCTGGAACATTTTCTGAGGACAGAAGTTAATGACTTTGTCTTTCATTCTTGTAGTCCTACTCCAGCAGATCTGTCTTCACAAAATGATACACCAGCCTTGAAGCGATAGAGACATTTTAATACAACACTCATGTGTAATCATGGGTTCAAAAGGACCTGGCAGGAACCAGGGAAAGGAGTTCTCAGCAAAAGGATGAGATGTACAAACTCCTGTGAAGCTGGGCTATGAGTATTAGATCGTCTGATTGTGATGTGTATCTGGCTGCAGAGAAAGGAAAATTAGAGGATGGGCAGTGTGGAGAAATAGAGGTGCCACTCGCACATGGCTCCATGGCCATGCCAAGATCTCTTGACTTTATTCTGACATGGTTGAGACAGACTGAGGGCTAGTGAGCAAGCATTGTTCTGAGTCTATAGGATTTGGGAAGGATGCTTTGACTTTCTGGAGCAGTGGATTTGAGATGGAGGCTGGAGGAAAACAATCAAAGCTTTACAGGTGTTATCATAGCCAGAGGGACAGGGAGACAGAGCACTGCCTGCTGGTTCTCTTTGTTGGGTGACTCACCTGCTGGATTCCTGGTGCCAGGCATGTCTCTTTTTAGTTCTTAACAAGAACTAAATTAATTAAATTAAATTAAGAACTAATTTAATTATTTTAATATTATTATTTTAACAAAGTAGCTATCCTAATTATTAACATTTAGAACTTACCACTTGCCAGACACGAATGTTTCTTACACAATTTCTTTCCATAATGCTTTGTTACAACAACTATGTGATATGTTTTTTCCAGAGGTCATTCACTTTTTAAATAAAGATATAGACGATATAGTAAAAGTTTTTTCTGTATTACATGTTGGCACACACTCTTGTAGACATGCCCACCATGGACAATAAAAAAGCTAGTATACAAATAGAAAACACAGCTCTGTCTTTTTGTAGCACCTCTTTTATACGCATTTTTTTGTATTAAGCGACTAAATAATAAACATCAAATTAATTCCGTGGTAAACTTGCATTAAGAGTTCCAGACATTATCTGGAAAATAAAATCTCAATAAAAGCTACCATGCATGGTTTGTTTATGTTACAAACTGACATGATATGCCTATATACTTCAGGCATAGGAACAGGACCTCCATAATAATATAGCCATTCAATAAAAGAAAATAAACAAAGCAAAGCCATTTCAAGTTTTTGATACCATAAAAGTTTCACACCATAAATAATAATAACAATAACAGTTACTACCTGTGATGGTTAATACAGACTGTTCACTTGCTAGGCTGTAGAATCACTTTGGAAATCTTTGAGCATATCTTTGAGAATGTTCTGGATTAGGTTAATTGAGGTAGGAGGATATCATAAGGTGGGCAGCATCATTTTGTGAGTGTGGTCCCAGACTGCCCGAAAAAGCTGACGGGGGCCGAGCTCCAGCTTTCACTGTTCTTTGCCCTGTGACTATGGATAGAATATGACCAGTGGCCACAGGCTCCTGCTGTTATTTAAGCCTATCCCACCACCGTGAGCCATGTCCATCAGTTATCAGCCCAAACAGCCCCACCCTTCCTTGGGTCACATTTGTCAGGTATGTTGTAACAGTAATGAGGAAGGTGACTAAGTCACCGCTCTCACAACAGTAGCTGACAATTTGCAAACAAGGGAAGATGTACCTTCTACATCTTTCAGAAATAGAAATACTCCTTTCAGTTTTCAGTGACCTCTGTGATTTGTCCACAAAGGATTCTAAGCCTGAACTTTGCCGCATGTTGCTTATTTTGCATTATTTTCATTGGCACAATGTTGCACACATTTAGAAGAAACAATGCTACATCTCAATGCAAGGGTGCAGGTGGCGTGATGGAGGAGTTTGGGCGCAAGTCTGATCCCCTCCTCCGCTGCTTTCCTTTGCCCATCTCCTCTGTCCTGGCTGCGCTTTTGACTCTGATGTTAGAACTGCTTCCATTTTGCCACAAATTCCTTCTGCTGAAACACATTTGCCTTTGCAACTGTATTTGCTAATAATTTTGCTGAAACAGAGATTTATTTTTTTGACGTCAAGAGAACTGTCCTTTTCTACTCCCTGTACTGTAGCAGAATCAATCACTCCTGACCCCATATTCCATTTTATGTAAATAGGCACTCTGTGGTTGTCTTGAAACAATTTTCTTTTTAGGGAAAACATTTACAACTTCATTGATTGTTCCTTTTAATACACTCTAGTGTGTTTTATTGTCCAAAATGCCTTAGAGGATGTTTTTTCTTCTCAAGCATTTTCTCTTGCAAAGGAAATTTCATGCTTGAGATCTGAACAGTTTTCCCATTTTGCTTGTCCTAAAATTCTACAAGAGAGATCACATTTTTTTTCCCTAATGAGACTAGTTACATTTGGCTCCAATTGCTTTATTCTTTCCAGTCTTCGAAATTCATCCTGCATTCATGTTGGTAACTGCTTTTGACAGTTTGTTTGTCAATAAAGTGATACAAGGCACTTCTGTCACAGACCAGATGCCTGATGGTATGTTGAGTGCTGAATCACTTGTGACAGTCTT
>JADRCD010227026.1:10000-14530 GCA_019843815.1 Montemys delectorum
TGCCTGATGGTTGGTGCTGGTAGCTTATTTGGAGGTACTCTACAAGAGCAGCTAGTACTCTTGACATTTGAGTCAAATTTCCATCCTATGTATTATCAAAAAAATATAGTTGGCATCTATCTGCTTGTGAAGGTTACTTGTGCTATTTATTTTGCCACTTTTATGTCATTAATGCTGTGGCAATGCCCAAGGTATTAGTAAAGAGCGATGTAATATCCAGTGCTCTCATTGAAGAGACCACTGTGCAAGGATACTCTGGTTTGCTGAAATATGAAACATTTGATGATGAGATGAATTCTTGCTTTATTCTAACATTCTTAGTACTCAAAATTACATAATAAAGTATGGAAAACTATGCCTACAACTTACCAATGTAAGGATGGCTTACTGTTATGAAGCACACATGGCCTTGGGCATGCTGGCGGCATGGCAACCATTGCCAGCAAGATAGTCTAATCAGGACGTGGTGTTTCTCTCTGTGTTTCTGAAACTTTAACTCTCTGTGTCTGTATTTGCCACCTGCATTCTAGCTAGGGGATGGGGATAACTCTCCAGCTCATGGAAAGCCTCCACATTGACAACTGTGCTTTAATTTGCTCAGGATGACAATATTTTACCCAATTTCTTTAATTGCTCAGCTGATTTTTTTTTTTTTAGTTCTCAGGATTTTGAACATCATAATTTTCCAAGAAATGCCAGAGAGTGACTTCCACAGGAGAATGCTATTCTATTTACTTTCTTTGAAGCTGCACTTTTCAATTCATATCTAGACTTCCTTAGTATTATATCACATTCAGTAATGTCTATTTGTCATCCGCCTATCTGTCTGTCTACCTATCTAATCATCTTCCTCCCTTTCTTGCTCTCTTTCTTACAGACACACACACACACACACACACACACACACACACACACACACACACACAGTGCATGCTTTTTAAAAGCTGGGGCTTTGTAAATATGGAACTATGGATTCTATAAATAAGTAAACCTGACTCCAGTCTTCATTCCATTAAAATTTATATAACAGGGAATTTTACCTGCCTTCTTGAGATTTAAATCTCTTAGACAAAATTGTGCTAACATTTCTTACTGAGTAGTCTCTACATTGGGGATATATGCATAATTTCTCAGCTCATCACAATGGCTGATGTCTAGCATGCTACATCTATTTTCTTTTTGAGACAGGGTCTCACTATGTAGTTCCAGCTTTCCATCAACTCTCTATGTAGACCAGGCTGTCCAGGAACTCACAGAGATCCCCCTATTTTTGTCTCCTAAGTGCTTGATTCAAAGATTTGCATCACCACGTGCAGCTCAGACAACATCCTTAAGATGTCTAATGTTTTATTTAATCCATAATAGATGTAATAATTTGTGTAATAATTTTGTAATACTATGTGTAATAATGTAATAATATGTAATAATTTACACATATCTCCAGTTACTGAATGCTCTAAGCTTCTAGTCAGTATTATTTGTTATTGATACAGAGATACTTAGGTAGAAGTACATGAAAATAATGGGAAAAAGAAAATAAAATAGATATCAAGAGGAACAATGAGCACTAAAAAATAAAACCGAGAAATATAAAGTGAAAGTTAATTAAAACAAACCATGACATTTTGAATATAGGAAAATACAGTTTGAGATCTGAAAAGACTGGCCCAGGGAAGCCTCAGTGACACTTCACAAGTCTACTCTTCTGTGGTTCCTTAAGGTAACTAAAAGGTCACACTTCAAGAGGACAACCTTGCAGTTCATTTTTGCAATTATTATAACTGCCTGTGGCACAAGAGACTCATTAGGCTTAGAAAACTATTGTACCCTCAGTCATAATTTTTACTGCGAGTGAGCATAAAGTTGTAACCACATTTGCCCGTATGTTTATTTTTCCTAATGACTCTACATAAGGAAGTGAACAACACCCAAGTCCCATTCATAGAAGAACTCTAGAGTACAGTATAAACAGAAATGGGTTACTCACAATTTACACTCATTCATTTTTATGGAAAATATGAAATATATAACCAAATATCCCTGTATATATCCATGCATGTACATATGTTTGTATATATGTATGATCTGTCTAAAGTCTTCCTATACCATGTATTCATAGAAAAAGATCTGAGTCAATCTTCTCAATGGGTCATTCATTTTGATCCAGCAACACATATGTGAAACAATCATGGTACCACTTCTCCATTCTTGGGTTGTTCTAATATCATTTCAGCCATCTCAGGGCCCTTGATATACAAACATGTCAGGGAAAGACAGGGCTTTGCACCTGGTGCTATTGGTTGATACTCAGGTTCCATAAGTGTTCAGTTACCTCTCCTCTTTCCTTCCTCTTCCCCTTTCTTCTTATTTTTCTGATTTATTTGATAGAAAACTAGATTATTCCTTTATATTATTGTTGAATTTCTGTATTCCTTATAAAGTGGCTAAAAGAGGATTTCATATTCCACTTCAGTTTTGTGGAAGCAATTTTTCAACATAGTCTCCTGAGCATGAAGTATCTGGTGGATCTTTGTGAGAACTGAGCATCCTTGGTGAACCTTGGATATTTCCTTTATATCAAGAGTAGTTGAAAATGATGACATTTTGCTATTATTAATTATTCTTACTTAGTTAATTTTTTGAGACAGAGTTTTTCTATGGAACCCTGGCTGTCTTGAAATTTGCTATATAGAGCAGGCTGGCCTGGAACTCAATAGTTAAATATTTTTAAATGACTTTTTCATAAATTTATTTGCCTTTAGTTCTGTTCCTTTAGCTTAAGCAAGATAAGTGATTAATTTTTTCTTTTTATATTCTACTTTTTCATTTTCAGTAGTATATATTTTTGTGGTTACACCACTGAAGAAAGTGACAACCTCCCCCTAAGAAATGATAATTTCCAATGATCAGTATAAGGAGGGCAGGTTCTCTTGTAACCTCTCCTCATCCATGATGAAATGTTGATTTCCTCCAGTGTAATAGTGGCATAAATGTTAGGAGGGTAACCAACTTTTTCCTGTTTCATTTGTGTCCTTCTGTATAAGAAAGAACTCTTTCTTGTTTTGATAAACTTGGTTATAAACTATGGCTGCCAATGTTGGCACACTAGGGATGGAGCTTCATGAGACTTGCCACCACATAAGTCAGAATTGTAACTGGTTTGATCTTTTGAAGGTCTTGTATAGATAATTACAGCTAATTTGAATCATGTGTAAAATAGTCTTGTCTTCTGCGTCACAACAGTTCTTTTCAACTGATGGTGATTAGGATATTTCTGCATGTTCCCGAGCTGTATGGAGAGGGGTTTCAATATAGATATTCTATTTAGGGCTAAACACTTCAAAGTTACCCTCCCATTTTGATTATTGTTACATGTTTTAGTTATAATCTACTGGAAAAAATAAAATTCTCTATTGAAAGCTGAAAGCTGCACTAAACCATGGGTGTGCAAATAAGTATTTAAAAGTCACCTTGATATTATGTGAATTAGCAAAAAAAAAAAAAAAAAAGTAATAGCAGCTATAACTGAGAAACTATGTACTTCCTAGATATGGATTCTTGGCTAGATTTACAGTACCAGGCACAAATTCCAGCCTGGGAAGTAGATCTTAAATTAACCCAAGAAGTGGTTGACTATCTACATTATATCTCTACCACCATTGCATCAATGGGCATATTTTTCCAGTTTCAAAACTGGGGAAAAGTATTTGTGGTGGTTTGACTATGCTTGGCCCTTAGAGAGTGGTGCTGTTAGGAGTTGTGGTCTTGTTGGAGGAGGTATGTCCCTGTGGGCTTTGAAGCTCCACCCAATGTGGAAGAGTTGGTCTGCTCCTTGGCTTCCTTTAGTTGAAGATTTACAACTCACAGCTCCTTCTGTGTCATGCCTGCCCGGATATTGCCATTCTCTTGCCTTGATGATAATGGTCTGAACCTCTGAACCCGTAAGCCAGACCCAGCTAAATGTTGTCCTTTATAACAGTTGTCTTGGTCATGGTGTCTGTTCACAACAGGAAAATCCTAACTAAGACAATATTGATTACTTTTTATCTCCCCATAGCCTGTATAGCATCTTTGACACTAAAAGCTGAAAAGTAGGGATGAAATGTCCAGATCAATATCAGCTTGATTTCTCTCTGCCCTATGATACAATTATGTAGTGTCTACAGCAATAATGTCTTACCATCAATTTCAAAAGGTAGAAAAATAGAGATGAAATATGAATACAGCCAGCCTCTTCCGTATTTATAGGATGGCATACAAACCCTCTAATTACTGTGTGCTCCTTCCTATTCTAATGTTCAGATGTGGAGATATTTTAGGTGGAGTTGTTTCTACTGAGATTATCACATACTTTGTTGTACAAAAATATGTAATGCCAAATATATGTTAAAATTTCACTGGACTATTTGCAAGGTTCTTAAAAATGGTTTTAAGATTCTTCATTGAGCACAGAAAACAAACAGGGGTTTGAGGTTAAAGCTAATTTTTTATAAAGTAATTATGTAAACAAGTAGACATTCCTTTCAAGTC
>JADRCD010227028.1:0-18336 GCA_019843815.1 Montemys delectorum
TGTCATTCCCGGGGCATGGCTTTGAGGTTTCCTAGGCTTAAGCCTCCACTCAGTGTAGAATGCCAGTCTCCTCCCAGCTGCCTTCAGACCAAGATGGAGAACTCTTGGTTCCTACAGCACAATGTCTGCTTCTATACTGCCATGTTTCCTGCTGTCATGGAAATGGACTAAACTTTTGAAGATTTAAGCTAGCCCCAATCAAATGTTTGCTTTTATAAGAGTTGTCAAATAGCTAACACATAGTATCATTCCACCGCTCATGGGTTCATATATCATGTAACAATAAGATAAACTATATGGAAAAAATATACTCAAGGACAAGTTACTATCATCACAGAATATTGAATTACAACATTATATTAGTTTCACTATAAATAAGGACTTTATTTTCATCTCCTTGTGTTCTCTCAGTAGATTATCGTCTGTGTTGTTCATTCAATTCTGTTTTCAGGTTAGTTCAATAATAAAAATGGCTCTTCTTTTCTCCCCCTCCTTTTTTTTTCCCCTGAGACTAAATGCTGAGTTGGAGAATATTTTGTTTTCAAATACCGTTATCCAATAAAATAGCTGATATATTCTGCACATAAGATGCTATAATTACCATAGTGTATAGTCAAATTTCTAATTATGATTGTGGGCAAAAGTAGCTACTAGAATTGAATAAATTATGTCATCTGCTTTCTTTCTTTTTATGTACTTATTTAATTTTATTTTAGATGTATGGGTATTTTCCTGTGTATGTGTATGTGTGTGTTTGTATGTGCAACATGTGAGTATTTGGTATCCACAGAGATTAGGAGAGGGCATTAAGTCCCTTGAAACTTTACTTAAGATGGTGGGGCGTTGCCATGTAGTTGCTGGGAATTGATTCCCAGTCTTTTGAAAGAGCATAGTGCTCTTAGCCATTTAGCTATGTCCCTAGCCCTCAATGCATTATTTTTTAAATGTTGGGAGAAATATCTTATTCTGGAGAATCTCAAAATTATCTGTGTAGAAAAGACCATCATCAAACTCACAGATATCAACCTGCCTTTCCTTCCTGAGTGCTAGGGTTGATATCATATATCATTAGACATATCATCTCATCAAGGCTTCTTGATGAAAGTTAGTGATGGTTATTTTTATCTGTCAAATTTAATGCTTTTGCACAATTTTCTTGATTATTTGTTAATTTCACATAATTCACTCCCAATCAGTTTCACTTCCCGTCATCACAGATCTGTTGCCAAACCTTGTGACCGCCTCTAAAACAAAAGACGAAGAAAAAGATAGAAAAAATACCAAGTGTAGTTTGTATTGTTCATATGCTCACTGGAGCATGGTTAAATTCTCAGTGGCCAGCCCCTTAAATAAATCTGAGTCCATCCCCTACCCCTACTTCAGTCAGGAGGCATCAGCTGTGAAGAGCTACATTTTAGCATCTCTATCACATTTTTTAAAAAGAATTTTCTTCGATGGCTTCCTGCATAGACTGTTTCCTTTGTGGGTGGGGGGATGGTAGTCAGGGAGAGAGCTTGTCTCACAAAGCCTTCTATCTCTTCATTTTCAATTGTGAGTCTGCAGTCATTAATACTATTGCAAAAGAATCTTCATTACCGGGCTGGAGAGATGGCTCAGCGTTTAAGAGCGCCGACTGCCCTTCTGAAGGTTGTGAGTTCAGATCCCAGCAACCAGATGATGGCTCACAACCATCTATAATGATATCTGATGCCCTCTTCTGGGGTGTCTAAAGACAGCTACAGTGTACTTACACATAATAAATAAATCTTAAAAAAAAAAAAGAATCTTCATTACCCTTAACAGTCAACAGGAGCATAGATCATGGGCTTCCACATGGTTTCTGGCTACAAAATAGGTCACAGACATCAATATGGGTTTAGGTGACAACATAAACCATGCCCATCCCCATGGCCTTCAGTGGTAATATGGGCCACAGAGATCAACATGACCTGAGGCCACAGATGGGCCAAGGACATCATCATGGCTCCTGGAGGCTGCATGGACCACAGACATCAACCTGGTCACAGACACCAACTCAGGCCACACACATTAACATGGCCTCTGGTGACTGCATGGCTCAAGGATATCAACCTGGAATCGTGTAGCGTCAAAGACCATGGATATCCATATGGCCTTTTTTGGTAACATGGACCATGGAAATATGCTGTAAAAATTACTGAATAATCCCAGCACAAGGTTTCTTCATGCCTTTGACCATTTATGTTCCTGGATGAAAGACACACACAGTCTTTATATTTTTAAATAAGCCTTATGCAGCACAATAGCTGGGCAGCTGCCTACCCTCCACACTATTAGAATCTGACTTCCTATTCAGAATACAAGTTATTACTTACTATGTTCATCTGGGCTGCTCTAAGCTCCAATTGGCCAGCCCACATGACCACATTTTTATGTGTTCTTGGTGACTCTCCTTTCTCTTCTTTTGTACCTTCTCCTTCTTTCATGGTAGCCTCCTTCTCTCTCTCCTCTTCTCATGGTCTCAAGCCTGAGAAACCTAAACCCAACCTATGTCCCTTCACTCCAGCTACTGGATGCAGGCATCTTTATTCAACCAATCAGAATTAACTTGGGGGCAGGGTCCCTGGGGCTATGTGCAGACTCCAGGCTTTTGGAGGCCTACACTTACAATAGATAGAGACAAAACCTCAACAGACATATACAGGATTCCCAACTGAAACAGGACCAAGGACACCAGGATGATCCTTGATGGATCAACTTGTTTTCGGGTGGCAGCACCGGTCACAGACATCAAAATGTAGACATCAACAAAGCCTCTAGTGGATGAACAGACCATGGATGTCCACACTTCTGCCTTTGCCTAGAGAATCTATTTATTTATTTTATTTGTTCATGGAATATGGAGGGAGACCGCCAGTAGTAGCAAGGACAGAGACACAGTTCCAGAATGACACTTGTTGCAGTGATGTACTCTTATTATTCAGGGCCTTGACTTATATAAACTAGATCCTTGGCATCAATCCATGAATGCAATTTGGAATTATCCAGTATGTAGCATGATTCAGACTTGGAAAAAATATTTTAATATAGATTTTAAGAATGAGCATTAAAAGATATAGATGCTATTAAATCAGAATGAAAGTAAGGCCCAAAAACATGGATATAGGTTTCTCTAAGAGGAGTCATTGTCTGTTCTTTAAGTAACTTGATTGTAGTGAAATAGAAAATAAAAGTATACCAAAGTTAGATTAAAGTAGACACTGAAATAAAATGCTTTCTAAGTCCCTAACTCTACATTTCAATGAACTAAAAAGAATGCTCATGCAAATTCCATGGCACTTAACTTATGACTTTCTATTTTCACTATCAAATACATTTTGATGGACTTATATGCCACACACACACACACACACACACACACACACACACACACACACACACGAAAAGGTCTATGATAGAGTTAAATAATAAAAAATTAGCTTTATATTTTCTTTTATGTCTTTTGTCTTTCTCAAATATCATCTTTCTTATCAGTAGATATTACCCCCTACATATATGTTTTGATATTACCTTTTCTTGATTTCTTTTCTAAACTTTATTCTTCATCCACACTTACACAGCTGCTAACACATCTATGTGTATACATTATAAGAATATCTTATAGAGTAAAATAGGATACAAAAGATGAAGGAAAACATGTATTATTTTTCCCTGAGATTTGGTCACCTTTCAGAATATTTATGCTGAGTGTTCACATTTTCCTACATATTCTATAATATTCCATTTCATATATGTACATGGGTTTCCTTATCAACTCCTATGTTGATGACATTTAGGTTGACTCCATTTCCTTGCTATCATTAACACCAATAAACATGAATGTGCAAATGTCTCTATGCTGTCCTCTGGGTATGAAACCAGGAGTGGAATAGCTTGGTCATGTGATAGTTCTATTTTGAATTTTTAAAGACTTTCCAAGCTGATTTTTTTTTTTTTTTTTTAGTGGCTGTATCAATTTATATCCTAACAGCAGCAAATAAGGGTTTCTATGTCCTTACTCCTCTCCAGCATTTGTTGGTAGATTTCTTGGTGATAGCCCTTCCAACTGGGGTGAGGTGGCATCTCCACATAGATTTGATCTCCACTACTGTGATGACTAGGGATGTTCAACATTTTAAAAAAAAATAGTTATTGGCCATTCAAGTTTCTTCCTTTTAAAATGTCTATTGCATTCATTGATCCATTTTTATTGACAGTTTTATTCTCTTGTTGTTTAATTTCTATGGTCCTTTGTAAATTCTGGATATTAGCCCTTTGTCTGAATTACAGTGGGTAGTAGTTTTCTCCTGTTCCATATTCTGTGTGCTTTGCTTATCATTTCCTTTGTGATTCAGAAGCTTTTTAATCTTATGGGGTCCCATCTGTTACTAATTGGGGCTAGTTACTATGTTATTGAAGTCCTATTAAGAAAGCTCTAGCCTATCGTAACATACAGAAGAATATACCCCATTGTTACTAGAATATTGTGCTCCATTCACAGTCCCTTCATCTCCAACTGCTCAGAGGAAGTTGACATCACCTGTTTGGATTCTTAGTCTCATTAACCAGTGACACCAAATAGATGATCCAAGAAACTTTGTGTTTAAAAGAAGCAAACTCCCAGAGCAGGCAAGCTGTAAGTCATCGAAGCAACCTTGAGGAAGGGAATAGAGGAGAGAAGGAAAGAACAGCATGCTGTTTAAGATAAGTTAGACATGAAGGAGACAGACATGCATACAATGGGAGATAGAGGAGAGAGGGCAGACAAGACTAGGAGTGTAAGAAAACCCAAATTGTTAGCAAAAGAATGCCTAGAAAAGAGACAGAAAGACAAAGAGAAGTCATACTTTCCTAATAATTTAGAAAAAACTGGCAGGCATGAATCTACACATCTATGGCACTAGGGACAGTGTTCTAGAAGGAAAAGATCAGTGTCTAATTCAACAAACTATCTACAATTATCACTGTAGCATAGGTAAGTTGAGTCTGATTTCCTAGGGCTGGTCCCTGTGCCTAGCACAACTGTGAATTTTAGTGCTCCACCCAGGTCAGAGATTCTATTCCCTTGAGAGAAACATGTTCTTCCTTAAAGGGCCTTTATTTCTGCTTTTCTACTCTAACACTATATTTTTATCTAATAATTTCAATGTTTCAGATTTTAAATTAAGATCTTTGATCCATTTTGAATTGATTTTTATACAAGGTGAAAGTTAGGAATCTAATTTCCTTCTTTTGTAGATAGATATCCAATTTTACTTACACAGTTTATTGAATAGGCTTTTCTCTCTATATTTTTTTTTTAAAATATTTGTCTTTACACTAGCTCAGTTACCCGTGTCATGTGGATGGGTTTTGTAGCTATTGTCTTAAGTGGGCTGCTCAAGGAAACTGTCATCAACTTGTGGTTCCTAAGGGATACATCTTGGAGTGATAAAATTGATAAGGTGTAAAATCTAGATCACACAGTTGCAAGCTCACACAGCTCTTGTCACAGTGAACAAAATTAATAGTCTTATTTAGGAAGCTCAAGAAATGTCTAGGTAACAGAACAAAGTCTTCCCTAGGTCATATACATTCATACCTTAAAGTGGCTTACTGTCATAATATAGTCTGTTTATATATAATAACATAGTTATTATATCCCTGTTTTAAAGTCCTCTCTCTCAAATATTTATTGTGCGAGAATCCTTGCTTCTCAGCTTGCTATAGGCTTTCAGTAGATGCTTGAATCATTTCTCCTACCCTGTAATCTTCTTCAAAGCCTGAATTAAATAATGTCTTCATTCATTTAAACATATTACATACAAATCTACATACTCACCATCACTCTTCGGTCCATGTTACAATGTGGAAGTTCTAATGAGAACCACCCTATGTGCTCATATGATTGAATGCTTGTTCTCTAGTTGGTGGAACTGTTTTGATTAGGAGGTATGGCCTTGTTGGTGGAGGTGTCTTGCTTGGTGTGGGCTTTGAGTTTATCAGTGTGATCATGAAAATTCACCCTCTAAAACTGTCCAGAAAGTCCTCAATTAAACATTTTCTTTTATATGTTGTACTGGCCATGGTGTCCTAGCTACAAAAAAGTAAGTAAACTCTATGAATTCTAATAGCTCATTACCAAAAGCTACTTTCTTCAGCATATGGCCTCCAGTTTATCATCAAGGGAAACAAAGTCAAGACTTCAAAGCAGGAATTTTACCCAAATGCTACAAAGGAAGGTTGCTCACACAGTTGCCACTTTTGTAAAACCTAAGACAACTTGTCCAGGGTTGTAAACAGAGAGCGTTTTGTTGTTGTTGTTGTTGTTGTTTGCTTGTTTGCTTGTTTTTCAACTGGGGTTCCCATTTCCCAGATGATCCTAGTTTGTGTCATGTTGACAAAACAAAACAAACACAGACTAGCCTGCACAAGTTGAAGTACTAACATTTTAAGCTTGAATTATATCAAGAATTATAAATATCATGCTACTGGGTCTGTATCAGTCATTAAAAAAATAGAAACAAATTCTTAGTTTAAAATTCTAATTAAATCCTTTCACTAGATATTCCTCATTGTCTACTTTTGTCTCTCTCTTTATGGTACTTTGTTTCAGATATCAATAGTCTCATAGGCACTTTTCAATTTCAACACTGGATCCCACCATCTTTTTCTCTGTAACATTAGAAAAGTAAACGTCAGCATTGTTACTCCTTGGAATTTTAAATTCACACATGAGAAGGTAAGGTTTTCTGGGCTCTATTAATACCTACTGTCTTAGTCCGGGTTTCTATTCCTGCACAAACATCATAACCAAGAAGCAAGTTGGGGAGGAAAGGGTTTATTCAGCTTACTTCCACATTGCTGTTGATCATCAGAGGAAGTCAGGACTGGAACTCAAGCAGGTCAGGAAGCAGGAACTGATAGAGGCCATGGAGGGATGTTCCTTACTTGCTTGCTTCCGCTGGCTTGCTCAGCCTGCTCTCTTACAGAACCCAAGACTTCCAGCCCAGGGATGGCACTACCCACAAGGGGCCCTACCCCCTTGATCGCTAATTGAGAAAATGTCCCACAACTGGATCTCATGGAGGCACTTCCCCAACTGAAGCTCCCTTCTCTGTGATAACTACAGCCTGTGCCAAGTTGACACACAAAACCAGCCAGTACACCTACAAAGCAAGCCTACTTCTTCATGGTTAGAACAGGAGGAGATGGATTCCAGCTCTTGATCTGGGTAGATATTCAATACACTAAGATACCAAATACATCACATACTATGTCTCCTCCTTTTAAGAATTAATCCAGGGGTATCTTTTTTTTAATCTTTTTTCTGTCTTTTTAATTTGTGGTCATAGTCAAATTCCTGGCCACACTTTCCATGATGTTCTGGACTCTTACTCTTTCTCTGAACACGTGTCCCCACTTCACCCACCTGCTTGTTGACTTCCATTGACTATCTTGCCGTCTTTCTACCCCTCTTAAGGCAACTGCCAGGATTGACAGCTTGCCTGCTCTTTCATACTCCTCTTAAACTCTAAGAAAGTTGCCCGAGAGTTTCTTTCTGAATCTGCTTTTAAATTAATTTCCTTAATGAGACTAAGGAAGAAAAATGAAAGTTTGATTTCCTTATTACAATTTCTGTCTATCTCTCTGTCATCCATCCCTCCCCCACCTCCTGTATTTGTATGTGTGTGTGTGTGTTTCTGTCTCTCTTTCTCTATTTCTGTGAGTCTTTCCATCCCCCACTAATTAGTTGCCAACTAAAGGAGTTTTCACATTAGTTTCTTATACATACACTTTCTTGGAGATAGACACTAGTATATTTTGCTAACTTTGATTAAAGCATTTTTTTTCTGACCATTATAGTTTCTCTATTATTATTATTTTTTCCTTAGAACTCTCTCAGTATATCTCCCAAGCTAGGGACAATCCCTTCCCAAACCTTGTTAGCATGCCCACAATTTACTAGCACTTCTCTTTCCATTTAGACATAGGTTGTGAATATTCTACCTCCTGGTTCTGGGAATCTCTGCATCTGTCCCTAACAGAGTGTGCAGCACGGAAAGCCTGCTTGTTAAATAGAGCTCAAAGTCTTACCAACATCCTTCCTAATAGTAATATGCCTCTACTTCAGTAGAAAGCCTTCAAATTTTATAATGATTGATCTAATTTGATACCTCACAGCAACTGTCACTGCAGATCTAATGTCACAGACATTTCCATTGGAACAAGAGCAGAACAAGCAATTTTTGCAACCAGAACCATGATTATAATGAATGAAATTTGAGAAGGGCCTTGAAATTGGGCTTGATTTTTTTATTTCAAAAATATTTGTTTGACCTCTAGTTTAAGAAAGCAGAGAAACAATGCTCTTTTACCAATTTTTGAGATGACCTTTTCTGTCTTTGGTGTTTGAATAGGAATCTGCAACTCCCTGGAGCTACAATCAAAGAAACCTGTGCAAGGAAAGCAATGTAGCCTCCGGCAGATAATGCCAGAACCATTATCTCTATGAAGAATATAAACAGAAGTTCCAGAAATAACATAAAATGAGACTTCATGAACTACTCATCATATCTGACTTAATGGAGCTGTTATTACTGGTACATAGCATGTTTTAATAACACCTACCACAGACACCTTGACAAAAACTGCTGAATGAGTAATGACCCATAATTTTTACATTCTTTCAATGGCTTCATCATATCAATTCTTTGATTGGAAAAGGTAAAATGTATTATATTTATTTGATAATAGCAGTGCAGAGATGCACGTTTGTAATCAAGATCGATTGTGGCTCCAATGACAAAAGCGAATGTTACAAGGAAGGAGTCTCCAGCAGAAGTACTAAACTGCAGTTGTGTTAGCTAGAGGGGAAGGAGCAGATAGGGATATACTCTGGCTGACTCAAAAGGTGAGCAGAATATGATACTGTTCAGAGTTAATGACTTTATGTAAACCTATACATGTTATAACATGATGAGTGAATAGTCTCCTTCTGATGACAAATTTCACTCAAAAATGCCAGCTCCTTGAGGACAGGTCCTGGCGAGAGAAGAGAGATCCTGGTCCCGCCAGCATCTCTCTGGGGCTGAGTGGGATGTCAAGTGCCCAAAAGGAACACACCGAGCGAAGAATCTTGTCGAAGCAGGAACTCAACTTTATGGCATCAGCCTCTCTCTTATATAAGTTCGGAACATACATAGGGGGATTTTTGGTGGGGTAAGATGACATAGGAGGAGGGAGGGAAAGAGTGACAGTCTAGGAGGAGGGTATGGAGTGACTGACAGGGCCAATGACAAAGCTATACATCAGCAACAGTGGGGGCAGAGGCAGGGCCAAACAGGTCTTGTTGAGTCACCTGGATATGGAAGTGACTGAGACAGGTCTCAAAACTCGAGCCAGGCTCCGGTTTGTCCTCAAGACCCAAACCAGGGCCAAAGTGGGGCGCAACACAAAAAAATATGAAGTGTACATCTCATTCCTCCAGTAGTGCTTTGAAGTTATCTTTTCATCCAACAGTCAGTCGGGGTTGATATCCACCTTGTTCTCTTTCTAAAGAGTGCCTCCTTCTGCCTGGGCTCATAAAATAAATCTGCTCCCCCAAGAACTGGAGGGTCTTGAGCTACATATGGACTGTAGCAGGCCCCCATTCAGGTGTGCTCTGGGCTTCCACTTTCTTTTGTGGGAGTTCATATTTGTCCTACTGTTAATTTCTTGTTCAATTTTATTTGAGAAACAGAGAACCTGGACATTGTATCATGGACATTCCCATGCCCTCTCTAGGAACAAAGCCTCTCAGTGTAACCGTGGATACATGAGTCTTTTTAGTAGCCCTTGGGTGAGAGAGAAATCTCACATAATCTTGTTTGCATTGCAAAATTTCCAGTCACTTTCTTCACCTTGAAAATACAGTGACTACCACATGTTGGCTCTGTAAGGAACCCCTTGCTCATGATCTCTCTCTCCTCTCAAGTTTTTCTACATGATTGTGTTGGACCTCTTTTTCTACCTCTAATTTTCACTAAGAAGTCATGATGATACATAAATGATTTTCAAAAAGAAAGCCTTTTGGGGATTCGCAGTGACTGAACTTCATGGCAACCATTTATATCCTGCCTATCAACAATGACTTTACCAGCATGGAAGTATGTCTGTCTTATAGTATAGTCTGATTATTACTACACACATCTCTTAGCTTTTTCTATTATTCCTTCAGAGTTTATTATTTCCTTGAGTGTTATAGATGAGCAAAGGGAAGGGAGAAATGCTAGCATCAGCTATGGATGCTCCAGAGTAGCTAAGCATTGCCGTCATCCATGGAACTTCCTGAGCGGTGGAGCATTGCTATGAGTTGTTTAAATAGGGATCAGGGAGTGAGGTTTTAGCAAGTGCTTCAGGTAGTTCCGGTACACTGGGTTATAAAACCTACATCTGGGAGCCTCTACCAAACACAGGATTAGTTCTGAAAATGGTGACTGTCTTACCCATTTTTTCTGATTTACTTCAGTAATTATTCTGTCACAATTCAAAATAAGCTTCTAGTAGAGAACAATGCTGTTACTTGCCAGTTTTCAAAGGGATGCATATACGCAGTTGTGTTACCACAGATTTTTTTCCAGTGTATGAGAAAGTGGGTGAATCATCAGCGTCTTTGCATTCATTATTTTCTGTAACTCATTTTCCTCTTTCTATTCATTTTAAGTTGGCTTTTTACCGTAGCTGGTTTTCTTTTCCACAGTACAGTGAGGAATCTCATCAACCCTTGCTTGTGTCCACAAGTGTGTCAACTTCAGGGAGTCATTTACCTTCTCCTCTAACCACCTCCATGATGGTAGTTTTCACACAGGCTGATGTGTGAAGATATTTTCTTACCACTTACAAACCTTGGTCAATATTTATTAATATTAAATGCATTATAAGTGGGAGAGGGTGGGGTGACAGGCATTGGGAGGGGGGAGGCAAAAGGGGTTTGTTCTTGTTTTTGTTTGTTTGTTTGTTTGTTTTGGAGGGGAAAATGGGAAAGGGAAAATGTACATGTAAATAAAGAAAATACCTAATAAAAAATAAAATAAAATAAAATAAAATAAAAAAAAGAATATACAAACAACTGTGAAAAAAAAATGTAATTGAGATTTCACCTAGTGATTCTCTGCTGAGGTTTGGTCTTTCTCTATGATAAATACTGGTTACTCCCAGAGACAGCCTGCAGACCAGTTGATGCTACTATGTGACCCCAAGTTATCCCTGATTGGTGAATAAAGATGCTGACAGCCAGTAGCTGGGGAGAAGAGACATAGGCAGTGAGTGATTAGAATTCCCAGACTTGGGATCAGAGGAAAATGATGAAGAAGAGAAGAAAGGGATCATAGGTTAGGAGTCAAGAAAGCATTGCCAGGAGGCTGGCCAATTGGATTAAAGAGCAGCCTAGATGAAACATAGTAAGTAATAACACAGAGTTATCAACAAGAAATAGATTTTAATAGCACAGAGGATAAATATATGCTTAGCTCTAGTATTGATTAAAGCTTATTGTAAATAATAAGACATGTATGTTTTTTTTAATCTAGGAACTAAATGATCAAAGATAGGGTAGAAGGCCCCACTGAGCTTTAATAATTCTACAACACTTCTTCTTTGAAGATAAATGTTCAGGACTGTTTGTAGAACATTAGTCCACTTGAGCACTTATATTACCTAAATGTTAGCTATTCTTAATTTTTAAAATTGTAAGTGCTTATATGTAGTCTATGAAGAGAAAGAAATGTATTTTATTTCAATGTTATTTTACTGGATAATGGATCAATTATTTGAATGGAATTATTTTCCATATTTTCTATTTTCCTCCGTATCAAATAGTTTCCTAAGAGAGAAAACAAAAAAGCTCTTGTGTTTCTGGAGACAATTTATTAACTGAATGAATCATAACTAAAAATTAGATGAGCTAGAAGTTGATGTTTTAGAAAGCTGAATAAAATTCTCTGGAGAAATTAAAAGCCCAACTGTATGGAGAACAGATTACGTAAACTGGATAGAAATACCATTTCACATATTTCAGTGGAACAGTCATATATTCTAACAAAGTATCTGAAATTACAGTCTGTAGAATGAATACTAAGGTCAAACAGAACTCTGTTTGTGCCATTGATGTAAGACTGGATTGTAATATGTCAAGACAATCAGAAAATCTGTCCAATGTCATTAGTATGTTCAAGTCAGGCCTTAAAGAAGAGTCTAGCCTTTAGCAGAACATATCTATGTTGCTCACAAGTACTTTGGAGGTATTGGCCAAAAAAAAAGTTTATAAAGAAGATTTTGCAGAATTTGAGTTTTCTTTTATGTTTTCTCAAAAAGTAAGATGGAATTATGAATATTTATGAGTTTGGCTGAAAGTTTAGACTACAATCCATGGATTTTCAGTTAGTGAAGTGAAAGGAAAATTAGGAAGTTTCACATCCTAGGAGTGAAAACCAAGCAAAGGAGATGTGATAAGAACGCCATGCAAATGCACATACGCTTATAAATTTCCTTTAAAAAGTTTTGACCAAAGGTTAACTTAGGAAGAGAAAAGTTAGAGCTATTGATTCTATTGATGGTGCCAACTGAAAAGTTCCCAAAACGTTTTAGAGAAGGGAAAGTAGTAAAAAGGAGTAAGACTGGGTATGTATGGTGGCTTGCACTGGTATAATTCCAGGTCTTGGGAGCTTGATCTAGGTTTGCTGAGATAAAGGCCAGCCAGGCCTCACATAATGAGTTCTAGGCTAGGCTGGGAAACACTGTGGAAGTTTATCTCAAACAAACAAACAAACAAACAAAACAATCAAGCAAACAAACAGAGCAAGTAGTTGTTTATTAAGGCTTTCTAGCTAAAGGGTAGTAGATTCAGGCTTACAATATTCAGTGTTTGTTTTCTTTCTTGGAATATTGTCCTTGCTCACTTCATAATTCACAGTCACTTTACTGAGACATTGTGACTTCATTCAGACTGACCTCATTGTTAAGTCTGTATAGTATATGAACTGGTAGAATTATTTAATAAATTTCAGTTTGCAATCATGGGTGCAATGTGAGTTCTTGGTGGAGTACAGTGCTCTGTCAATCTGTACATCCACGTTCAGTTCAGTCATCTGTCCAGGAAGCTTCGTTTGCTCAGTCATCCCGACCCCTGAGATAGGCTAATAACCAACTTATGTGCCACTGCCAAGCTCCTCTTTGTTTAGTTTTCTTAGACATTATTCTACTTCTTACTAATAAAGAATTTCTTTGTGTTAAATATGATGCAACTCATGAATGTATTAAGTAAAACTGTCAATAGGTTGATGTTCATCACAAGCTTTTATTGCTTAAATTTGTATCCTCAGTTTCATCATATTAGAACGAAGAAAGCATATAATCCACTGCTGTCTTTACAGCACTTACCACAGCACCTGGAGCCCTTGTTAACTTTGTGAGTATTTAGTAACTCCCCAGATTTATTTTTTTTTTAATTTTGGAAATCAAGCTTCCATTTTCATATTATTGTACAACAAACCGTGTAGACTGGAATACCAGAGTTTGAATCTGGACACTGGAAACCATAGGCAAGTTATTTCTCTAAAGTTTAACTTTTCATCCACTGAAATAGGCAGAGAATAGCCTGTACTTCCAAGGATTGTTTATGAAGAGCTTTGCAAAACTAGCTGGTGCAGAACAAATCCTCAGTAAGGTTTAGCTACTAATATCGTTTAAGGTAAAAAATTTTTACAGTGCTGATTCTCATCTGTTACATGCTGAGTTCTCATTGTTTAGTTTAGTTCTCAGTGTATCCTGTTAGCGTCAAATTTTCTCCATAACTTTCTCCCCCCTCACTCAATTCCTTCAAATACAAATAGCCACTCAAAAGAAGCAACCAGCTTCTTTGGTAAAATTAATAAAAATGAATTGGGTATAAATCTTCAAAAAATCAAGACAGGTTAATATTAAGTGGTAAAATGCAAAGATATAATTCATCTTAACAAATACTTATTAAGGTCCAAGTAAATGCTCACCAGTGTGCTAGAAAAAGAAGGAAATGATTACATTTATTGATTGCCTACTCTAAACTCCCCTGTACTGGACACAATATACATCTTCTTATTTAAATATGCGTAATTTAATATGCATGGAAAAGGTGTTCCTGTTTTTCTGACAACCCCAAGTAAGTCAATCTCAGTGGTAGTCAATATAAAATGATTTTAAGAATGAAACAGGGTTTTTTAAAAGAAATTGGCTGGCCTGCATGTAATGATTGCAAATGATTGCAAACTTTTAACTCTTACTTGGGTTTTCTACTTAAATGAAAGTCTAACATCAAATAGACCAGTAAGTGCTGCTCTGGTTGGGACAGATGTCTTAAGTGAAGGTGCTTGATTCTGCAAGTGTACCTTATTATTCTCCTTTATACTGACTCTTGAGGATTCAGTGATATAGTCTAAATTTCAGCTCCAATTTACAGATTTGGAGGGAGTCCTAGAGATATTAAGTAGGGGTTGCCATATTTCCTCATTAAAGGATAGTATTTAGGGTAATAGGTATTTTTAATCAATGAATTTTAAGTCTGCTCTATGTGTAAGGTTTATTTTCATGGCCAAAAGTAATCATGTCATGCAGAGTTTCTTGGTTGAAGCAAAACTAAAATTCATATGTTGTTCATGGGCATGCTTATTTGAATAAAACAAGGCATTTAAAGTTAACTTATGAATCTTCTAAGACATTCTATGAATACAATTGTTAATAAATCTCTTTACCTAGGGACAATATTTTCACATCCTGTGCAGCCTCAACAATAGGATAAGGTAGGAATTATATGTGATAGACTTATACCAGTGGCAAATTCCTCTTAAGATTCAGTGAGAATAAAAGCATTGGATGTGTGGAATAAGATAATAAACTAAGAGTAATTTAATGACATTTGTCAGTGTTTTTTTTAAATACATGTATGGAAAGGAAAGAGAACAAAATAACTCTTTGAGACTAGATTGTATTAGATTTTATCGTGTGTGCATGCATGTATGTGTATGTGTGTGTGTGTATAAATTCACTATGTACATCAAATATGCATGTATACAGTTTTTCTTTACACACATTTGATATTATGTGATATACATGCTTATCTTTACGACTTGGTGTGATATTGAGTGTGTCTTCTAAACAGACCTAGAAGTGTGGAGCGCTGTTGCCGTGCCTTAAAGATGGCGCCAGCCGAGCTGGAGCCGTTGGAGTAAACCAGTCCTTATTTGGACCAGGGGGCGTGCCCACCAGTGGCCTGATTCTACGTCAATGCCTAGTAGCCTATGACTGTGTGAAGCGTGGTATGGGCTCATGGGCGGTCCTACGAAAGGTATATAGTCAGACTCCTGGTAGGGCTCGGGACCACTCTGCTGTAACCGTTAAGCAAGATATTCCTGAGTAAACTGTTGCTTGAAGGACGTGGTGTGCTGGTCCTTCCCTGTCGGTCAGGGTCGTCGGCGCCGCACATAGAAGTAATACCATTTCAGCAACAATAAAGGTTTTTAATATTCCAATTTTGGTTTATAAGTTCATGTTGTCCATTCAAGGTAATGAGGGCTCTGAATAAATGAACATTTTCAGGCTGGATGCA
This sequence comes from Montemys delectorum, assembly GCA_019843815.1. Classification (NCBI taxonomy): domain Eukaryota; kingdom Metazoa; phylum Chordata; class Mammalia; order Rodentia; family Muridae; genus Montemys; species Montemys delectorum. The sequence continues at coordinate 15,617 of JADRCD010227028.1, forward strand.
AACATAAGTCTGGAAAAACTTTGTCAAAAGGATGGGAAATGTTGCAAAAATACTGAGACTGTGTCAAAACACCCCAGGATTAAAGAGGTCCCTCCTGGCTATACCTTGGGGGCACAGGAGTGCATTATAACTTGTTGGATATAATGCAGATGCTTGCGTCTACAGTTATAGGAATTAGAAAGGAGGCAAAGTCCTACCTACCAGGAGAGTGTTATCTAACAAATATAAAAAAACACTGGAGTTAGAAAATTAACCATTGGCAATCATAATTGCTTTTGGCAAAAAACATCAGTAGAGGTAATTCTAAGTAAAAATTCAAGAAACATTAGGTTTTATATAGCATCAAACTATTTCCATGAACTCTTGGCAAATATTACCACTTACTAGGAAATAAGAAAATTCAATTATAGTTATAATTGTAATGTAATTATCATGTATAATTACTGTCTACTCACATGCATTAATATTACAGTGGAGAACCATAGGACCCACCACTTTTAAAAACTGCCAGATGTCAGCATTGCTAGAGATGAGAGAAGGCCATATAATGTGTCTGCTAATAGGACTTTCTGAGAATATTCCATCTAAAGGAGCTCCCCTCTAGCTATATCAGAAAGTAAGTTATTTTCTTTTCAATGTCTCCTTAGATAGACACTTAAAGAACAAACAAACAAACATGGATTATTAAGTGAGTTACCTTCTTGGTTTTTGATATCAATTTTTTTGGGGGAAAGGGAGAGTGGAAATATAAGAACAGTCCCCCACCCAAAAAAAAAATCCATGAACTATCTTACATTCTTTTCCTCATTGGCCACATTCTAGTAATTTTACAGGCTGTACTGTTCATAGGAATTCACCTGTTCTCCCTACATAATCCTGATACTATGTGGGTTGAAAGTATATGACTCTGTCAGCCGACATTATTATAGTTAGAATTATTTAAATAATGCAACTTGCTTGCTTTCTATGAAGATATTACTATTACATTCAAAATAAATGCACAGAAAATATGTCAAAATATTTGAAGCCTAGACAATGTGCAAATGAACCTATTCTACATGCCAACTTGTATGGTTTTGCTCCCTAAAACAGAAATACTTCTCCAGAAAGCCTATGCATAGCACTATTTCTTTGAGTATCTGAAGTTTAGGAATGTGTACCTTGCAGTAAATATTGGTAAAAGCACATTGGATAGGTGAATATATTAAGAGTAGCTCTGGGAAGTGCTTAATGTTGAGAAATGCCGTGTATTGGGTACATACTAACCCTCTAGGCCCAGAAATTTCTCTGTATTAAGAGATTTAACACATACTGCTCTCTGAGAACAGTGAAAGTATCTATTAATTAGTTCTCCAGAGTAAAGCTAAGAAACCTGAAGTAAAGACATCATTTTTCTCTTTTCGTTAGCTGTTGCTTTTCAGAATTACAAATAGCAATACGGTGTGGTGTTCTTATCTGCTAGATGGTGAGAAGCAAAACTAGATTCATTTTTGTATCTTCATGTACACTAGAGGCATTTTTTATTTTGATAGAGAGTGACATTTAAGGTGGAAATCTTTTATTTGAAAATTTCCTGTAGGAACTTAAAAGTAAAACATCAAATAATAATAGAATTTTTCCCCACAATTTATATCTTTATTTTGGAAAAAATGGAAAATGAATCTGGTGTGACAGCATTTTAGTCTCCTATTCCTCTGACAAGTGACATTTTCCCCTTTACATTGGTTGTGCTGTAGTGTTTAAAACAAAACAAACACCAAGTCTGTGTTTTGGAAACTATGTTGGGAAAGACTGCATTTCAGTTGGGATATATTGTGAGGGGAAAACAAAGAAAAGACTGAACCATGGGCTATAGTACATTACACAAGAGTAAAAAACAACAGCAACAACAACAAAAAAAAAACCCCAAAAACAAAACATTTGATTTACTGCGTAACTCTCTCTGGATTTTTTTTTCACACATTACAAAATGTAAATGGTGTCTCTTTAGCTCTCCTGATGGTTTCTTGCAATGAAAGGGGTAGTTTTCTTTTGATACAAAACTGACAAGCTATTGGCAAAGCTCAGCAAACAAAAGTGAGGTGCTATTTCTATTTACTCTGAAAATGGCAATATTAAAAAAATACTTTGTTTTTTTATTCAAAATGCTGTGACAGCCTGGATCATAGCAAGTATATCTAGCAAGTATATGATATCTGTTTGCTGTTCAATAAAAAAGAAATGAAGAAATAAAATGCCCTTTTCTTGGAGTTCTATCTAGTATTTCATCCCCATAGTCAACATAAAGCATGGTTGAGGAGGAGCAGTCTTTGATTTGAATAAGACACTTGGATTTATCAGAGAAGGATGAATGGCCTAAAGGGCTCTCACCAGAAGCATGTGCACCCTATTGCCCTTTGGTAAAAGTTTAAGGAGATTTTGTTCTGGTAATGTATGCTACTATTCTGCTGAAACTTTTTAACAAGACCACCGGGTAGGATGTCCCAGAATTTACCTCTCATTGTTGTGACCATAAAAAAAGAAAGAGCTGTAAGAATATGTTCTGTCAGGGTGTGGGGGAAGAGGGTCCCTCAGCGGGCTATGCCAAAGCATCCCTTCTCCCTGAGGGACCAGACACACACCAGTATAGTATAGAATAGAGTTTATTTAGGGCATGGGGAGGGGAGTTAAGAGAGTAGTAGAGGCAGAGAAAGGCAGAGAGGAGAGAGGAGAGAAGTAGG
>JADRCD010227030.1:0-17973 GCA_019843815.1 Montemys delectorum
CTTTCAGTTGTGCTGTCAAATTGCTGGTGTATGCTCTCTCCAGTTTCTTTTTGGAGGCACTTAAAGCTATGAGTTTTCCTCTTAGGACTGCTTTCATTGTGTCCCATAGGTTTGGGTATGTTGTGGCTTCATTTTCATTAAACTCTAGAAAGTCTTTAATTTCTTTCTTTATTTCTTCCTTGAGCAAGTTATCATTGAGTAGAGTGTTGTTAAGCTTCCGCGTGTATGTGAGCATTCTATTGTTTATGTTGCTATTGAGGAGCAGCCTTAGACCATGGTGATCTGATAGGATACAAGGAATTATTTCAATCTTCTTGTATCTGTGGAGGCCTGATTTGTGACCAATTATATGGTCAATTTTGGAGAAGGTACCATGAGGTGCTGAGAAGAAGGTATATCCTTTTGTTTTAGGATAAAAAGTTCTATAGATATCTGTTAAATCCATCTGTTTCATAACTTCTGTTAGTCTCACTGTGTCCTTGTTAAGTTTTTGTTTCCATGATCTGTCCATTGCAGAGAGTGGGGTGTTGAAATCTCCCACTATTATTGTGTGCGTTGTAATGTGTGCTTTGAGCTTTAGTAAAATTTCTTTTATGAATGTAGATGCCCTTGCATTTGAAGCATAGAGGTTCAGAATTGAGAGTTTATCTTGGTAGATCATACCTTTGATGAATATGAAGTGTCCTTCCTTATCTTTTTTTATCACTTTAGGGAAAGTCGATTTTATTCGATATTAGAATGGCTACTCCAGCTTTATTGGGACCATTGGCTTGGAGAATTGTTTTCCAGCCTTTTATTCTGAGGTAGTGTCTGTCTTTGTCACTGAGGTGGGTTTCCTGTATGCAGCAAAATGTTGGGTCCTGTTTATGTACCCAATCTGATAGTCTATGTCTTTTTATTGGTGAATTGAGTCCATTGATGTTAATAGATATTAAGGAAAAGTAATTGTTGCTTCTTGTTAGTTTTGTAGTTAGAGCTGGCATTCCGTTCATGTCTCTATCTTCTTTTAATTTTATTGGAAGATTACATTTTTGCTTTTTCAGGGATGTAGTTCCCCTCCTTGTGTTGGAGTTTTCCATTTAATACCCTTTGAAGGGCTGGATTTGTGGAAACATATTGTGTGAATTTGGTTTTGTCATGGAATACTTTGGTTTCTCCATCTATGGAGATTGAGAGTTTTGCTGGGTATAGTAGTCTAGGCTGGAATTTGTGTTCTCTTAGGGTCTGTATGACATCTGCCCAGGATCTTCTAGCTTTCATAGTCTCTGGTGAGAAGTCTGGTGTAATTCTGATAGGCCTGCCTTTATATGTTACTTGACCTTTTTCCCTTACTGCTTTTAGTATTCTTTCTTTGTTTTGTGCATTTGGTGTTTTGACTATTATGTGGCGGGAGGAATTTCTTTTTTGGTTCAGTCTATTTGGAGTTCTATAGGCTTCTTGTATGTTCAGGGGCATCTCTTTCTTTAGGTTAGGGAAGTTTTCTTCTATAATTTTGTTGAAGATATCTACTGGCCTTTTAAGTTGGAGGTCTTCACTCTCTTCTATACCTATTATCCTTAGATTTGGTCTTCTCATTGTGTCCTGGATTTCCTGGATGTTTTGGGTTATGGTCTTTTTGCATTTTGCATTTTCTTTGACTGTTCTGTCAATGTTGTCTATGTTATCTTCTGCCCCTGAGATTCTCTCTTCTATCTCTTGTATTCTGTTGGTGAACCTATGTTTCCTGACTTCTTTCCTAAGATTTCTAACTCCAGGGTTGTCTCTTTTTGTGATTTCTTTATTGTTTCTACTTCCATTTTTAGGTCCTGGATGGTTTTACTCAATTCCTTCACCTGTTTGTTTGTGTTTTCCTGCAGTTCCTTAAGGGATTTTTGAGTTTGCTCTTTAAGGGCTTCTACTTGTTTACTTGTGATCTCCTGTAATTCTTTATGAGTTTTTTTTTTTTTGTTTCCTCTTTAAGGGCTTGTACCTCTTTATCTGTGTTCTCCTTTATTTCTTTAATGGAGTTATTCATGTCCTTCTTAGTCTAGATTCTATGGCATATCGGCTCAAGAAAAAAAAAAGATGCAGGTGTTAAAAGCTCTCAACATGTAGGCTGTGTGACATTTTTCTGTTGGAGAACAATTTAAATATCTTATTACCATCTCTGGCTAAGAATATCATATGAATTCTGGATTCACATCTGAAGCTAACATTGTGGTTCAAGTTTGCCTGGTTGCTAATTCTCCACTTCATTTCATTGTGTGGGGGTGATGTCATTTTATGTAAAGGAGAAATGTATGCCGTCTTTGCCCTTTTCCAGCTGTCAACACACCTGTGCTAGGGCAAGTGACTGTACTAGTCAGGTTTCTATTCCTGCACAAGACATCATGACCAGGGAGCAAGTTGGGGAGGAAAGGGTTTATTCAGATTACACGTCCGCATGGCTGTTCATCACCAAAGGAAGTCAGGACTGGAACTCAAGCAGGTCAGGAAGCAGGAGCTGATGCAGAGGCCATGGAGGGATGTTCCTTACTGGCTTGCCTCTCCTGGCTTGCTCAGCCTGCTCTCTTATAGAACCCAAGACTATCAGCCCAGGGATGGCACCACCTACAATGGAAACTCCCACCCTTGATCACTAGTTGAGAAAATGCCTTACAGCTGGATCTCATGGAGGCAATTTCTCAAGAGAGGCTCCTTTCTTTGTAATAACTTGAGCTTGTGTCAAGTTGACACACAAAACCAGCCAGTCCAGGGTCAGTATAGGTGTACATGCAGGAGCTAGTAAATGGACCCTTGCTGAGGGTTACAGACTCCTTCCTGTCTTCATTTTCTATAGATAGGAAATGGGGTTTCCATGAATGGTTGTTTGAAGAACCAAGAAAAGGGTCCCTTTGAGTTCAGGGTATCACCAACATTGTTGGTTATTTTGTCTTTTGTGCATTCTCTCATTGCATTGTCTCTTCCTCTTTATTGAAAACTTGACTTTGTTCATCTTTTATCCTAAGGGAAAGGACTCCTACCCTCAGCAGCCAATCAACAATCAGTTGATCATGGTAGCCCTGTAGATCTTGCCAATTATTAAGGATGAGTGAATGGGTTGCCAGTTCTTTAGATGAGCACTCCTTAAGTAATGACTATGTCCACATGCACAGTTCAGAAAGAATCCAAGCCAAAGTTTAAAGCAGAGAAAGGAAGCATGCAGTACGTTAAGTGAGAGGCCAGGCTTAGTCCTGGCTTCAGTTACCCGGAATCTGTCTACATGCCTACAGGAAGTACCAGTGTTCTTAGCAAGGCTACTTTCTAAAGAAGTCCCTACTGTGACTCCAAGGCATATTTCCATGCCATGCTCCCTGTAAATCCTCCCCCCCCCCCCAGCTCCCATCCCTGCTCCAATGGTTATATTCATATCTCTAGATCACGGGGTATGAGAGGAAGTGTTGTCAGTGTGCATGCTCGTGTCTTTAGTTAAACTGTGATTTCATGTGGGGCAAGAGACTTCTTGTAACTGTACATTCATTCTGTGATTTATTATGTGGTAGCTATTGAGCTGAGTTGTAAAAAAATCACAAGAGGAAGGAAGCAAATGTGGCTACTGGAGCCATAGGATCTACAGCCCTGTTGGAGACAAACAGTAAAATAATTACAATTCGGTTAACTGCTTATTATTAACCAAGTGACTGGCATTTAGCAAGAGCTCAATGCCTTTTTATTGCATTTGATCACAGAGTTCTCAGTATTTTCTGTTGTCTCTTTGGGAGGCTGGCCCAACTTCCCATGGTTGCTGGCTCCAGAAGCATGAAGAGTCAGGCCCCCAGCATACAAGTTCTTTCTTTTCTTTTCTTTTCTTTTCTTTTCTTTTCTTTTCTTTTCTCTCCCTTTCCTTTCCTTTTCCTTTTCCCTTTCTTTCTTTCTTTCTTTCTTTCTTTCTTTCTTTCTTTCTTTCTTTCTTTCTTTCTTTCTTTCGAAGCTCTGTTTGTTGTGTACTTAATTAATTCCTCATCAGACAACAGAAGCCATCTGGCTAAGCTCAGGGCCCATGGAGAAGGAGGTGATGCTGGAGGAGGCATGATCAGCAAGAAGCCATTCCCCTGCCAATCTGCCACACTATTTTAAAATGTGGGTTATGTTATAAAAACTTTAAGGTTAGCTAAGGAATTTAAGCAATGATCAGTTGAATCCAAGAATAAGTTCCTGGCTGCAAATTCACACTCAAGAAACTAAAATGTAATTGAGACATTTTCATGGAAAATGATGGTGTGGTTCACAAGAAGCAATGTCAGGTTTTACTATCTTTACCAAGTGCTTTGGTGGCAGAGAAAAGCAACAGCAGCCAAGGATTCTCAAAGCTGTTCCCCCAGCTTTATGTTCTTAACAGTCAGGGCAGTTTTTTTTTTTTTTCTTATGAAAGAATGACTTCCAACTTCCAGAGAAGGCAATTCTGAATTAAGTAGTTGTCCTTTGTCAACAATACCTGATATAAATTATGGAACCAATCAATAACCGATACTTCTCTATTTCACTATAGTGAGGGAGTTTTCAGATTGTGCTTAGAGAATATGTCTGTAACTAGATAGAAAACCACAGTAAAGAAACGAAAGTTTCCAATGAAGCTTGAGGAGTAGACTTACATTACAGGAGTCCATATGAACAAAGACATCTCCTTGACTTGAAGATGCATGGGATTAAGAGATGCATTAAAGATCTCAATAGATCCAGACCAAGTGTGTGAGTTTAGTAGTAAGATCATCTGACCAAGCGCATTTTCATAGGCACATATTTTGATCCAAAAGTTAATGCAAAGAACCAAATGATTTAATATCAAAAATAGAGCAACTCCACGTGAGGACCCCGAGTCTTCCTCCATCAACACTAGGAAATCTGAGCTCTAATTCCCAGAAGTCTTGTCTTGTGAGAACTTTCGTGTGATCAAACATACAGCATACAAGAAAGCATCAGAAGTGGCTAGAATCCAGGTTGACTGCGGTAGTGGCACTCACGTAACTTTGAGACCATCAGCCCATCCAACACACAGGCAAGATGCAGCAGGATGGGCTTGCATACAGCTGCACAACTCTGCTGGCTTTCTCCTTGTGCTTCTGATAGTACAAACCATGAAGGTTTGAAGGGCTGAGAAGAGTGAGGAGTGGAGCCAAGCACAGTCACAGCATGACCCCTAGATACATACAAAAGCAAGACTAAGTCCCCAGAATCATTTGGGAATATTCCTCGCAGAAGACTTGGCCTCTCCTCTTTTATACTGCTTTTCATGCCTTATAAGTGTGGTGTATGAACTTTCTTGTCCTTAGTACTTCATAGGCACGCTTTCTTTTGACTGAGCTGTCTGAACTTTTATAATTATAACCTTTTTGCCAATTAGATAATATTTTTAGGGACTTTTTTTTTCCGTTTGTGATTTGTATGCTGGCCAAGGAAAGAAATAGAGTGATTTGGAATGCAAAACAAATGTTCCATTTTAAATATGAAGATTTTTTATGTGTTCATTAATTTGAAATTTGCAGGTATCTATCTTCTTCTCATCTATAGCTTTGATGGTTTTCAGTTAGTGTCATCTGGGGCATGAATTCTTCATCAAGCTGAACAGTGAAGAACACTCCAAAGTCCCAATGGTGGGAGCTTTATCACTGTATCCAAAAAAAAAAAAATTACCTCTGTCTCCTTGTGAAGATGGCTTCGTTCTTGATGGCTGTGGTAAAGTAATGAAGCTGTACAAGGCAGAAATGAAGACGTAGATATTTAGAAGTGCAAGAAATCACACAACACACCCCTGGATATTTATCAGCGCCATATAGCCCTCACTTTACAACATATGGTCTAAGCAGGAAGGAAGCTTTATACGAAAGGACCTGTTCAGAAGCACTCTTTCAAATTCACTCAGCCACTTAGAACAACAAAGCCACAGAGGACACCAACATTTCAAGACCTCCCGCCATCCAGGGAGCTGACTTCTCTGCTAGTCTTTTTCTTATTTAACATTGCAAATTAGACAAGAAGTCATAGACTCCCCTCTAGGTTTGGAAGGCAACCAAATGAACATACTTCATCATGATAAACATTGTTAATATTTTCCTCCTGTTTAATAATAGACAGGCACATTATTAACTATCTGTTCTGTGTATCACAGAGAGACCCAGATGGACTTATTCGCTATATTTATCTTTCTATAGATAGCATTAGACAGAGAACTGCACTCAGTGGGGGAGGGGAAGCGTAAGGTTGCGATTTGGCAGTGTCTGAGAGAAGACAGGTGGTGAATGAGTAATTAGAGGAGCACAAGGCTGTCATTGCAGACTTGTGGCTAGGGGGAACTTTGTATCCAAGGGTCATACTGAGGGGACATGGGATTCTTAAATGGGCCCTCTGTGTTTCCTCTTTATGGTTGGAGGAAAGGCGTCCTGAGGGCAGAAGCGGTATTGGTGTTGAGAAAAGACAGGGGGTGGGGTACTGCACATACTATATAAGTATATGTGTACACACATATACATGCATGTACATATACATATATCTGTGTATATATGTGCACACACATATACATATATAGCATTACATATACTTCTCATACATAAAGCATGTGACATGGGACCACAGATGAGCAGAGGTCAGTGAGTCTCACCCCTACGTTTTGGAAGGCTTTGAAAGTAATCTTAAATACAAGGGGGCTGATTAAAACTGAAACAATAAGGTAAGAGATTAAGGTAAATATTTGACATGACAGGCCTGGACAAAAATAAGACAGATAGATACCTACACTTTCAAAATAGTAATGTGCACATCTGTGAAACTGGAACCCATCGTCATAAATCACTGAAACGTTTGTGGGTGGCTTTGTTCTTTTCTGTTTTGAATACACATTTCTACTTTGAATATACTTCATAGCAAATCATGGCAAAAATCTAGTTGTGCTTAAGTTTTTCTAAGAGGGTCATACATGAACAATGCATCTCCATCATTCATGCCCTTCTTTCCCCGGCAACTCCCTCTTTGTTGCTCTCCCTTCCTCCCAAATTCATGATCTCTTCTTTATCATTGCTTCACACCACACATGTGCATGCATGCATACACACACACACACACACACACGCGCGCGCACACACACACACATACACACACACACATGCATACACACATGCACCCATGCATGCACACATACACACACACACACACACAATTTAGCATTGCCTATGTGTGGATGCATCCATGGGTAACCACTTGGAATTAGACAATCTTTATAGGAATCCCTGGGAAAAAAAATCTATTCTCTCCCTCTCAGATGCCATTGCCCACCTATAGCTCTAGCTGGACCTGGCAAAATTTCCCCCATCCCTGTTGGCATGTCAACTAGCATTGCCCTTGTGCAGGTGTAGTTCCAGCAACCACAGTGTTGAAATTTCATGAGTGAAATTCCCCCATCATATATAGAGGGCATGCTCTTGCTGTAAGCATCCTTGTGCTCTGGTTCTTATAATCTTTCCACAGTCTTCTACATAGTCCACATAGTGTATGGGTTGAATTGCAGATGTATTGATTGAGGTTACGCACCCCATCACCGTGTACTCTCTGAATTTTTGCCAGCTGTGGCTCTCTGTAGCACCTGTGGTAGAAAAGAACAGCTTTGATGAAGGGTGAGCACTTCGTTCTCTGTGGGTACAAGGGTAAGTATTTAGAACATATCTAGAAATTGTATTAGTTTAGGGAAGTGGCAATGGCACATTCTCCTCTTGTGCCTCTCCGGCCTTACCTCTCCAGTCATGGGTTGGTAGCTAGGTTTACAGACCCCTGCATGAATTTCCTCCTATTGATCAGGCCTTAAGTCCAATTGTTAGTTACCCCAAAGAGAAAAGTACTGCTCTTGTACAATTTATTCTAGCTTCCTGGGCTGGTCCTTGCTCAGGTTTGTAGGTCTTACAAGGTGGACAGGGCTACCAATTGCTCTTCTCCCTATTGTGAGTCCTCATAGAGGACTGACATTTTTTAAAAAAAAAGCGTTTCTAGCACTTTTTCGAAGCATTTGGGTTGACAAAAATGCAGACTCGACAAAGTAATGTATGAGCCCCGGAAGGTAATTTACTGGCTGGTATTTCGGCCCTCCCATTTACAGATGAGGAAAACCTAGTCTTGAAGGTGTGAAGTCACCAGCACCATGATATTATGGGAAACTTTAAAGTGTGGATTAGCTTAGTGGGTTTTTGGACTGTGCATAACAGGAATAAATTCAGACTGTGGCTGTTCTTGCTTTGGTATGTTTGACTATGAAGTGGAAATTCTGGAAAGTCACCAAGGACAATTTTGTTCATTGAAGAAAATCTGTTCCTATTCAGTTTAACGCTGGCTCTAAAGGTCTACTACCATGACAGTGTTTGATGAGAGTTTCAGTTAACTACACATTCAGTTAACCAGCACACCTGGTCTCTAGCTCATCTGGGTGAATAGACACTCATCAAGGGGTATTTAATTTGTGTAACATATGCCAATTCAAAAGGAGACATGACCACTGGTGCACAAGCTAGACACAGCCCTCCAGGCCTGGCTGGGATCATGCAGGGAGCCATTTTACCTACTTTCATCTTTTAGGCCATGGGAGCCCCTTAAATCACTTTGATGCAGAAAGCTTGGGAGTCTCTGTAGCAGTGCTGCCCGGTATCAAAGTTCCCCTGAGAGCCATTTAGTAATTCCCAGTCCTTCTCCTAAAACAATGCTTCTCAGCCTTCCAAATGCCGTGACCTTTTAATACAGTTCCTCATGTAGTGACCCCCCCCCCAACCATAAAATTATTTTTGTGGCTACTTGATAGCTGTCATCTTGCTACTTTTATGAACTGTAATGCTAATGTCTGCTTCCTCCCCCCCCACCCCCACCCCCGTGTTCTTAGGTGACTTCCTGTAAAAGAGTCACTCAACAACCCAGGGGTCAGGACCCACAGTTTGAGAACCACTGCCTGAAACTCTTCTCTAGTGAATCTGAGTACAGGGGATACAATTCTATAAAGAACTAGAATAATCAGCCATTTGAAAAACCACATCATTATATTAACTGCTATTTTCCAGGGATTTAAGCTTGGCAGTATGTCAGTTCTTCAATAATGCCACCCCCTGCAAAAGTCCCATAGTCAAAAGCCATTGAAGCCTTCTCTCAGACCGAGTTATCTTCTGCCTCGAGCCCCTCTTCTCCCTCCCCCTGCTCTCCAGCCTGAGATAAGTCCTTGTGCTTGTGGCTGTCATCTGGTGGCAGTTACTGCTCTGCTTAGGATTTGGCCGGACTTCTGTTTATTTGGCATGTTCCACATGGGCCTGTCAGGCTCTGGGGGGGTTGTGGCATTTGCAGAACTTACAAGGCAGGAACACAAAAATACATAATTCATAGAGAGAAATAGTTTGGAGTCTCCTTCACTTTTTTACAAATTGGCCATAAAATAGAAACCACAGACATAACATTCGTATACCCATACTAGTCAAACTTGAAGAATTATTGGAGGTAGCAACAATGAAGGCTTTTGGTGGACACTTCTCTCTAGGGCACCCAGAGCAAGAGTATGAATTCAGAACTTGTACGTAGAGATTAGTACACTCCTTCAAATGAGAGATGCAGATTCCCTACCCCATTTGCGAACACCTATTGATGAAAATGGACTTTGTAACATAGCATCTCCTCACGGTCACTAAGCATATTATTCGAAGGGATATGCTTATCTTTTTGAGTACATTAAGGATTTTATGCATATTACCTCATAAGTTACTGTTTCTTGTTTTTTTTTTCTCCTTTTTTTAATGGAAGATGCTCACAATGCCCATGACAACCACATGTGTCACTGGTCAAGGATATCACAGAGAAAGGAGCCATGTAGAGGTCCAGTGTGCTTCCTCCTCCTCTGATTAGTGGTGTTGACACCCTGAGCTTGCGTTAGTTCCTTAGAATGAGTCTTGAGGATGGAGGAAAAGTCTAATTAACCCCTGCCAGTTCCACTTAGGTACCTGGGTGATGCTCAGTGATGTTACCTATGGTGACGGCGGTGGCTGACTATTGAAAAATAGCATGCTTAATGAGGTTAGCTACATGCATGACCCAAGAAAAGAAATAGTACTTCTGCCACAGATGTCAAGCAAAAAGTTCCCTCTGCCTTTTGGTTTGATGGCCCAGGAAGGAGAGTGTGGTCCTAGGGATGAGAAAAGCTGAGAGCTGGGCTTTTGCTGTTCCATGTGACTCTCGTGCTTTGTGACCTTGGAAATGGCACTTGACTTCTCTGGACTCTTATTTCTTTCATGTAGATATGACCCCACTCTCTTATAGGGGTTTTGAGATTGGAATGACAAAAAGAATGGAGAAGTCTAGTCAAAAGGGGCCGGTTGGATTGTAATGGGTGATAGTCCTGAGTCATGGGCTAGAAAGATGGATTATAACTGAGTTGCTTCTGAACATCAGACCCCGTTGTTCTAGGAGCTACGATCTGTGGAGAAGAGGAGGGTGCACAGGGAGTGACATAGATGTTAATAGTGTTACATACATTCTTAGAGAAATACACAGCTAGATTAAAAGGCAATAAAGCTATTTGATATGTCATTGTTAATGAGGATTATAAAGATTCACTACAGGCAATTACTCATTGACAGAGGGAGTATATTTTTTTTTTAAAGATGAGCTCCCTGATAGATCATCCAATCCCAATGTTCACCACCAAAACACATGTACACGGGAGTAACACTAAACACGCTCAGTGTATTTATAATGTATAAGCATGTGTACATATATGTGACAACAACAACTTAAAAAGAGATCATGAATTTGAGAGATAATGGAAGGAATTTGAGAGGGGCTGGAGAGTGGTAAAGGAGGGTATACATGATATATAAACTGTAGTCATGTATAAAAATCCTTTAAAAATGAATTGAAAACATTTAGCGCAGCACAGGGGCCAGGACAGAATCGATCTTCTATAAAATCTATAAGTCTCCTTTCCACCACATTTTCAAACAATACCCTTCAAATAAGCAGTGAGATGGATTTGTAAAGCAGACTTTCAGACACAAATCTTTATTTCTCCCAAGAATGGTTAAGAACCATTACTGTTCGCTTCAACAGCACGCAAAACCAACATGTTGATTTAGCCTGCCTCTCTGTCCGTCCTAAATGCTTCTCCTAGGTTGTTTGGGAAAACAACTTGAATTGGAGAGAGGACTGTATGGGACGCCGTATCATACTGTGTTCTCTGAAGTTCAAATCATGATTTGAGAGGCCTTATGGGATGCCATGTTCTCCAACTCCCATTATGTGGCTCTACAACAGTGTTAGCTGAAAATAGAGTGTGGATGCTGTATATTTTTCTTCATTTTGAGGCCTTTCCCTAGGGGTGGAGAACAAATATCTGTTCATCCTCAAGGGGACACCAGTGACAGACCACAGAAATGATGTCAATCAAGTCTAGCCTCGTAAGACCATGGGTTTAACTGCAATTACTTATAAGTGCATAGACAACTCATTAAGCAGCTGTAGCACTTGGGGCGGGGGGGGGGGGGAATCTCCCTGGCAAAGGTTAATTGTCTGTTTATCCTTGGGAGAAGGCATGGTCTTGTCATGCCCTCACTTCCCCAGCAAAGGTTAACTGCCTAAAACACCTACAGGAAGAAACAGAACCTATTGAATCCTCTTCCCTAGTAGCCCATAGGTACCTACAATCGTGGGGAGGGTTCTGGTAAACAGTTCCAGAGGCCAGTGGCCAAATAATACATGGAGGACAGTGTCCCAAGACATTTTGTTTTTCATTATTGTCATAGGCATAGCTGCAGTCTTGGTGCATGGATCTTTGATCTTATGTAAATTCCTCTTATAATCAAAATCGTCTTGGCCCACTATTTGAGATTTTCTGCAACACTAAGGAAAGCGATGCACTAACGGCTTTAAAGACTGATTAATCACAAACTTAAAGGCTACCTGACTTTTAGCTATTAGCAAAAGGAATCTGTACAACAATCAGCATGCTTCCATGTCAGCTCTCCAAGCAATTCAGGAGAAAGGATGCTTTCAGGGACGGTCTCCCCCAGGTGCCATCTTAGATATGCCTGAGGTCTTGGTGTAAAGTGCTTCCTCGAATCAAGCCAAGAGCTTCTAGGTTGTAGATGTAGATATAACAGGTTCTCTTCAGCGATTGCTGTTGTGTTACAAGTTGGGGTCTCTAGGAGAGGGCAAATCAAGTAAGTTCTCCCTTTTTCCTTTTATTGTTATTTATCTGTCATGTGTGGGGTACACATACTGTATGTATGTGTCATTTACTTATTCCATGGGAGATTGTGTGTGGAAGATGGATGATCATTATGAGGAGCGGGCCCTTTCCTTCCACCATGTGAGTCACTGGGATCAAACTCAAGTTGACAGGCTCAGCAACAACTGCCTTGGTCTATGGAGCCAGCTCCCCAGATTCAAGCAATTTCTTTCTACAGAGGAATTGAACTCTGTGTTTATGTGGGCAGTTTATGTCACGGCTGAGGTTGGTACCCACTCTGGCTGCACTGAAGGGCCAAGCAACAAACACTATATTGACATTTCCATACTAACCTTGACAACCTAGGCTAGCCTCCTTGACTCATGCTTATACCTGCAAACGTTCCCCATCTCTAAATATCCGGGTTGCCATAGCTACCAGAGAACAGACTTTGAAGGAAGATACTCACTGATCATATTCAAACTGAAGACCTATTACCGTGACTATTCTTTTATCCCAATAACTTTTGTGAGTAGTTTGTTAGAAATATCGTCTGGATTTGAATATTCTCTTGATTTCAAATTTTACCAGAATCACCGTATTAGTATTAGACGGCACATTAAATTTATCAGAGTGGTCAAGACACAGCTAGCATCTGCTAAGGCTCTTTGTCATGTTCAAAGTGCATTTTAGGGAGTATGAGGACACATAGCAAAAACTGGCTGGCCCTAAAGATGTGGATATAAGAGAACAATAGGAATGGGAAGAATTGCCTCGCACTGGCGTGTGACTGGTTACTGAGTGAATGATAGAGATGCTGTGGCTGTTTCTAAGTTCATACCAGTAAGCCATTTCAAGACAGTAAGTTACCCTATAGTTGTAGAGGAGAGTTTTGAGTGTGTTTGTCTGTGGCTTTTTTGTGCTGCGCTATGTCCTTTTTGGGGACTTTCTTACAACCTTCTGTTATGAGAAGATGCTGAACGAAAGAAGCTCTTATCTGATTTGATTATTGTGTATCTATTGATTATTGCATATCTATTAGTGCACAGCGCTGAGCATTCCAACTGGAAATAATGACTTATTAGAGATATAAATATTTAATCATAGGTGCTTTTTTATAACGTGTCTGTAGTCAATCAGGGTCATTATTACTGGCTAATCAGGAAAGGAATGGAAATCAGAGAGCCATGTTGGAAAGGATGAAGTTAAAAAGATCCCTGCAGATGACATCACCCTACCTGTAGAAAATCCCACATAGAAGAAATCTTTAGAGGTCATTCATGAGTTAGCAAAGTGACAGAATTTAAGATCAATAATATAAAAATTAGCTGTATTCCTAGTCAGAGGCCATCTAAAAACAAAATTAAGGAAATAATTACATCCATAAAGCATCAAGAAGAATAAATCTAGACTCTGGGGGCTTTACACTGAATACTGTGAAATATCAGCGAAACAAATTAAAAAGTAGAATCTCCATAGAAGAACAACCTGTGTTCGTGAGTGGAAGACAGTATTGTTAGCATTATCCCCAAACTGTTCTATGCATCAAATGAAATTGCTATCAAAAGTTCAATGACAAGTTCTGGCCTTTGGAGAAAGGTGACTATACAGTTCCTTTGGAAAATTCCTCTGGGAATGTAAGGGACCCAAAATGACCAACATTTGTTTTTATACAATCAAGGAACAAAGCTGAAAGAACTTTCCTAATTTCAAGACTTACATCAAAGTTATCCTAGCAAAGGCAATTAGGTCCTGCAGGAGATTGTCAGTAAGGCTGACAAAGGGAGAAAGAAGAAGCCTTTCACTAAATGGGGCTGGGACAATTTGATAGCCACCTGCGAATATACAAAATTGGGCCTTACCCAGTGTTGTACAAAGAATGAACTCAAAGCAAAGAGCTAAATTGTTAGGACTAAAGTGAAAACCTCTTAGAAAATGAGGATTGTCTTAGAGAGAGCTTCAAGCACGAACAGCCAAATAAATGGATCCAAAAAAACCTTAAAATGTTTAGACTTTTAAGGACCCTAAAATGAAAGTGAAAAGACAACCAAAGAATGAGAAAGACATTTGTGACTCATTTCTCTAGAAATAAAGAGACAATATGAATACAAAACTCTATAAATGTATCCATAAAAGGCAGCTCAACTTGACAGTGTAAAAATTTTAAATATACATTTGTACAAAGAAAATAATCACACACACACACACACACACACACACACACACACACACGTGAAGATGATCAACATTATTAGCCACTAGGGAAATATAACTCAAAACCACAATGAGATAACACTTCACACCCACTGGGATGTTTATAATAAAAAGTAAAAACACAAAAACAGGCCATAACAAAGGCTGGCAAGGATACGGAGAAACTGGAATGTTTGCACGTTGTTGAGGGGAGCATAAAACCGTGCAGCTGTACTGAAAACAGTTTGGCAGTTGCACAAAACGCTAAACGTTGAGTTGTTGTGGGTCCCGGAGCTCCCCTCATAGGTATGTACATAAGAGAATTGGAAACACATGTCCACACAAAAGCATGTACACATATCCTCATAGCAGCATTACTCATGTCAGCCAAAAGTGGAAGTGATTCATCTATCCATCAACCGATGTATAAACAGAATCCAGTTTGATCATGCATTGCAACGGTGTCCAACCATTTAGGATGATGGAGTATTGAGCCATTCTACAGCGTAGCTGACACTGGAGAACAGTCTACTCAGTAAAAGTCAGACATAAAAGACACAAGTCTTACTTCACTTACATGATTTTTCTAGAACCCCCCAGGTGAAACAGTGAGACAGTAAGTATGTCTATGGTTCCAGGAGCTTTGCATGGCTTGGGAAAGGGAAATGATTGTTTACATGTGCGGGGGGGTGGGGTCTTCTGCTAGCGATGACGATTTCCTGAACTTGATGGTTGGTGATGCTTTTATACCTTGGGATCTACTAAAAAGAAATCCTTAAATTGTTCTGTTGATACATTTGAATTTAGTGACATATGAGTTCTACATCATTTTTTGGTTGAGGTTGTTTGAGACCGAGTCTCTCTAGGTAGCCCTAGCTGTCTTGGATTTCACTATGTAGACTAGGCTGACCTTGAACCTACAGAGATCCACCTGTCTCTGACTCCCAAGTGGTGGGATTAAAGGCATGGGCCACCATTCCCAGCCTCTCCGTAGTTTTTAATGTCCCTGCATTTTCTCTTATTAAGATGGTCTACTAACACGTGTAAACAAACATTCTTCCTAAAGCACATACTTCCATGCTATCATGATCATGCTTTATAGACGTCATGAAATTTGATCAGTATCAAGTCTGAATGAGTGCAGCTGGACAATTCTGTCTCTGAAATGAGGGAATCTATCCGCACACTAGCTCTTTCCTTTTTCATCAGCTTGATGGAGACATTTCTCACTTACATGGAGACATTTCTTATTTACATGTCGTGTCCAACATTCATTGTCGTCCCTTGGAGGGAAGACTCCACTCGAGTCTTTGCCCACATTTCATGCTGCTTCTCTTGCTCTCTCTCTCCAGGTCCTTCCCTTCCCCAGCCAGGTGGTATACAACAGAGTCGGCAAGTGTGGCAGTCGCACCGTGGTCTTGCTTCTGAGAATCTTGTCAGAGAAGCATGGCTTCAATTTGGTCACGTCAGACATTCACAACAAAACCAGGCTTACTAAAAATGAACAAGTAAGTTGACCTTCCCATTGTTAAATCATAGCTAGCGTGTGTTTTACCAGATATCCTCCATGCCAAAATTTCAATTGTGTGCTGTATTTTGATCAGGGCATAGAAGGAAATTTAAGGTAGGATTTGTGCAGGGAATCTGAAACCCAGGAAGTCTGCCTAAGTCAATACTTCTGTCAGGTCTGATGGACTGTGTACGTACATTAGCCATGGTCTAGTTTGCTAAAGTCGATTAAACACACAATCTCAAAATATTTAAACCACTGAATTATGTAAATAATGCTAATATTGTCACAAATGAGAAATTTTTCATTTAGCATTTCTTTCTTTGTACTTTCTCACCTGTATCCTAACTCTTTAAAGAGAAAACTTTTGGGGGGGGGGCAGGAAATCTGGCTTTTTGATGCAGAATAAGAGTCTAATTATAATAAGTGCATCAAGTCTTGGCTTCCAAACATTCGTTAGGAAATATAACATTTGTTCATATAGTTTGAATATAGCATTTGCTATATTCTGTGTAAGCAAAAGAATCCCACTACTTTGCAGGAATTTTTTTTTGCCCCAGTATAGCTACATACAGAGTTGGGTACACCTGTGACGGAATGGGAATGACAGTACTGTTGTCTACCAGGAAGTTCTAAAGCTTGTCCTGCTTGGTAAACCTGTGCAGAGATGAGGACAACTGTGTCCACGCAGCCGCTGGTGTAGGAAATGTGGGTACTGTAGTCTCAGTGGTCTCTTTGCAAGATAAAGCTTGTTTTCAACCTGTGTGTTAGTTTCTATTGTTGATAAACTATCCTGATAAAAGCAACTTAAAACTTGGGGGAGGGTTTATTTTGGCTTTCACTTCTGGAGAGGATAGTCACATCATGGGAGAGAATAGTCACATCGTGGCCGGGAGGCATGACGGCAGGCAGGAGCACGAGGCTGGCACTCACGTTGCATTGGCAATCTATAGACAGAGGGTGTCATTCCTTTAGGCAAGAGAGCAGTGGTTCATTGAGTAAAGTGTTTGCCCCCCACCCCAGGGCAAATCATGAGAACCTAAGTTGAAATTCCCCAGCACAAACACAAGAGGCCAAAGTAATATGAATGCCCCAAATGTAGACAGAATGCCTCCATCTACACAGTTCTGTGTACCTCCAAGGAAGGAAAAGATAATGGCTGAAGACTGGATGCATGCTGAGATTTCAATATTGTGATCTTGACTTGACAGTAAGTGGCACTCACTGGGTGATATAAGTTTCTAAAGTGACAGAGCCTTTTTTTTTTTTTTTTTTTTTTTGACACCAAGTTGTTATGGTTTGAACGTGAACTGTGCCCCATAGTCTCAAGTGTTTGACTCCTTGGTCCTCAGCTAATGGCACTGCTTGGGAGTGTTAGGGAATCTTTAGGACTCAGAGTCTTCCTGGACAGAGGAAGTATGTTTCCAGGAGTGGGCTTTGAATTTTCATAGCCTGGTCCCACTTCCTGTTTTCACTCTCTGCTTTCAGATCGCCCATGTAACATGAATGCCCAGAACATCCGTGAGCCCTGCACTAGGTCTTCTGAGAAGACTGAATCCCTAGAGCTGTCCGGGCATCCCATGTTGCCAACCTAGGGAACTTCAGGTTTACTGAAGTCTCAAAAATTAAGGTGGGCGTGGGGAGATGGGAGATGACTTAGTGTGCAAGAGTGCTTGCTTCCTTGTGAGGAGCAATATGGAGAACCAATGTGATGGTTTGTGATGGTTTGTATATGCTTGGCCCAGGGAATGACACTATTAGGAGGTGTGTGACCTTGTTGGATGAGGTGTGTCACCGTGGGCATGGGTTTTGTCCTAGCTTCCCGGAAGCCAGTCTTCTAGCAGCCTCCAGATGAAGATGTAGAACTGTCAGCTCCTCCTGCACCATGCCTGCCTAGCCTCTGCCATACCCCCACCTTGATGATATTGGATTAAACCTCTGAACCTGTAAGCCAGCCCCAAGTAAATGTTGTCCTTATAAGAGTTGCTGTGGTCATGGTGTCTGTTCACAGCAGTAAAGCCCTGACTAAGACAGAAGTAAAGGCAACATGTAGCCAGAGCACTCCTGAGGCAAAAAAAAA
>JADRCD010227031.1:0-10605 GCA_019843815.1 Montemys delectorum
ATAGCCTGCAAGACATGGAAGAATAATTGACTCACAAAGGAAGATCAGAACTCTATACATGTGAGTGCAGGTGTGTCCAAGTTAGCTTGTATTTCAATAAAGTGGTCTAAGATTTGAAGTGTGAGATTTGAAGGACATGGGAGTAAGATCAGACTGTGTACACAGATCTGGATGACACACAAAATACTTGTCCTTTTTCCTGTAGAGCATGGCAAATATTTGAGGATTTTCAACACTAGAATATAAAATTAAAAATCAAGTGTATTCTACCAAAACATTTAGAATACAAGCTGGTGGCATGGGCCAATTCCAAGGACCTTGTATAAGGCTCATTGTTGCCATTAAAGAAAATGTCATGATATAAGTTAACTCAGTCTTCTAAACTTCGGTGTTTTGTTTTGTTTTTTGTTTTTTTTTTTACCAGTAAAATGGTCTTGTTTTAGATGTAATGTTCCTATGAATTATCTATATTGAGATGAGCAATAGGTTTAAAAAGCCTAAACTCATCAAAGCAAGCTTGAGAGCAGTTGATAGAGATCTGGCTAGTTGTAGCCCAACCAAGGCTACATAGTGAGACCCTGTCTCTAGAAGAAATATAAATTTATGATCTAGTAAATATATGACATGATGCCAAAGGAAACTTCTGGTCAGAATAATAAAGTAGAAAAATAAATTGAAATAAAAAATGAGCAAGAGAGTTGTCAGTCACTTCTCAGTATTTAATATGCCCTTTACTTTGTAATGGAATCTGTAACAGCCCAATAAACCCATTCCATTGAAAAGCACCACCATCAAAAATTCATCAGATGTACTAACTGAACATCACAATTTGACCAGAGAGGGCATTGTGGAGTGCTGGCAGTCACATAGACTGCTGCAAGCCTTAGCTAGTGGCCACAGGCACAGCATTACTGTAGTAAAGAGAGATAAATCTCATGAAGCTAGATTTTTGAATCTAAATTTACAGTGCTGTTTCTACAGAATTTGTATCATCTTCACACCATCCTGAAATCTAAAAGTCATTAGTCAAGCATCTGAACACTGAGAGCCATTTATACTGGTTTGCCTTCCCATAAGTTTAGAAACATTTAGGGTTTGAAGCAGGCTAGTGGTTTTTCAATGTGAGGGTCTGATTGCCAGTGGTCTCTGGTCTAGAAGGCACTCTGTAATTCTAGATTCTGAAAGTTCACTGATCCTTAGAGCTTGACAGATACATGTCTCATGTGCGTTTAATAAATATGACCTGTCAACTTTGTGTGACAGTCTCAGAACTTCTGCTACCCTTGCTGTGGGCTTTTGTGTTTTCTCAAGAGCATTGGCCAGTTCATCTCAGCTAATACATTGTGAGCTGTTAAATTTGCATTTTATTTCTGCTACTTATATGCTCATTCAAA
Source organism: Montemys delectorum (assembly GCA_019843815.1). Lineage (NCBI taxonomy): Eukaryota > Metazoa > Chordata > Mammalia > Rodentia > Muridae > Montemys > Montemys delectorum. Next base: position 1,395 of record JADRCD010227031.1, read on the forward strand.
CGTACATTTAAGGCACAAAAGTAAATTCATTCATGAATAAAAGTAGTTATTAAATTATAGCTTAGAAACTACAGCTCATCCAAACATTTACTATGGATCCAGTGAAAACCTTTAGTGTAAAAGGATTGATTTTGTGACTGGATGTGGTGGCACCTGCCTGTAATCCCAAAAACTCAGAAGTTAGATCCAGGAAAATCAGAAATTCATAGTCAACTTGTAGAGAGTCTCAGATCAATCTATGCTGCAGAAGACCCTATCCTTCCCAAATAAAAAAGAAAAGAAGAAAAATTATTTTTGTATTAAAGAAAGAAAATGATGCCATCGAAGAAAGAGTGCACACAGGCTGTTCTGAGATCCCCAGCACATATGTAGCCAAGGGCAGCCTTCTCTGTCCTCAATGAGAATCAATATGCCTAATCCTATAGAAACTTGATGCCCCAGGGTTGGAGGATATTTGGGGAAGGGACACCCTCTCAGAGGCAAAAGGGATGGAAATTGGGTAAGAACTTCATGAGGGGGAGACAGGGGTCAACATTTGGGGTGTAAATAAATAAAATAATTAACTAATTAAAAAAGAGAACTAAAATGTAGACAACAAACATGATGATGATTATCTTCAATGTTCCATGTGGTTAGAAGTATAAGCTTGGAAAAATTTATCAAGTCTCTACATCCAGTATTGCTTGAAACCACAGAACAGTTGTGTCTTAAAAGCAGTATAGCTTCATTCTTTTCCCTGAAAAAGCTCAAAAACCATGTCTCCTGCTACAAAACTTATCACTTTTTGTCACTAGTGGAATAGAGTTACAGAGACTCCTTCCAAGGCTGCATTCATCTTAACCAAACACAGATACAAGTCACAGTGATGCCAAGAAGCCAATTGAAGCAGCTGCATTTTTAATGACAGACAGTGGGATCATTGGGAAAGCAGCATGAGCTATAGGCAAAGTGCCTTCATCAAATAATACTGATGTATGTTACAAAGTATCAGTGCAGTGTGCAGTTACACTCCCACACATCTGTGTGTGGAAATTTTACTCTAGACTTTGGTAATACTCCTGGTTGAGCAAGTACAAATTTGTTCCTCCTGGCATAAGTGCATCACACACACACACACACACTCACACACACACACACACACACACACACACACGCACGCACGCACGCACGCACGCACGCACACACGCACGCACATGCACATACACACATATATATGCATGAGAAGAGCTTGACTGGTTTGATTCTGTTTATCCAGACTCTAAGAACAGAGATATGTCTTCTGACTCATTCTTCTTTCTTGTGTTTTGTTTTTGAAGTCTATCTATGTGGAGCAAGGATGGGATCTGATTGCAAACAAGAAGTTTGAACCTTAATGCCAATCCATAAACGATTTTATTTGTCAAATAAAATGTTTTTGTTTTGTTTTGTTTTGTTTTATTTGTTTGTTTGTTGTTTGTTGCTTTTGGGGGGGGTTCGATACAGGGTTTCTCTGTGTAGCCCTGAATATCCTGGAACTCACTCTGTAGACTAGGCTGGCCTTGAACTCAAAAAATCACCCGCCTCTGCCTCCCAAGTGCTAGGATTATAGGCATGCTCCACCACCGCCTGGCTTCAAATAAAATGTTTTATTTACCAAGGATTTTTTTTTTTAAAGAAATCATGTAAATTGTGGCACAAGATGGGGTGAATGAGTAAAATATCACCTCCTCTATCCAGAAGCATGCCATTTTTAGAAGTAACTTATTTAGAAAGTAATTTTGCACAAGACTCTCCAAGCTCCATGTGATGTTTGGCTGTGGGTCCCCGCATCTGTTTCCATAGGCTGCTGGATTAAGCTTCTCAGGAGACAGTTATGCTAGGCTGCTGTCTGAAAGCAGAGCAGAGTATCATTTATAGTGTGAGGATTTGGCTTTCTCACATGGGCTGGGCCTCAAGTTGAGGCAGTCATTGGTTTACTGTTCCCCAAGTTTCTGCTCTATCTTTAAACCTGTGTATCTTGTAGGTGGGAAAAATCTTGGGTTGAAGGTTTTGTGGATGGATTGACGTCCCACTCCGTCCACTGGAAGTCCTGTCTGGTTACAGGAGGTAGCTTCTTCAGGCTCCAGATGACCCACTGGTAGGAATCTCAGTTAGGGACACTCCCATAGATTTTCCATAGCTTCCGCAATCCCGGGCCTCTAACTAGTTCCAGAGATGCTTTCCCCATTTCCATTTCTTTCTCTTTTTTTTAATTAGATATTTTCTTTATTTACATGTAAATTTTCCCTTTCCCAGGTTCCCCTCCAAAAAACAAACAAACAAACAAAAACAACAAGAACAAACTCCTTTTGCCTCCCCCCTCCCCATGCCTGCCACCCCACCCTCTCCCACTTATTGGCCCTGGCATTTCCATTTCTTACTTTCAGCCCTTTCCCACACCCTCTCCCCACACCTCATCACCAACTCCATTCCATCCTCACCCTCTTCCACCCAGTTCCCTATCTTGATCCAGCTCTTATGACTATTTTACCTCCCTTTCTGAGTGAGATTCATCCATCCTCCTTATTACCCAGTTTCTTTGAGTCTATAGATTGTAGCATGGTTATCTTGAACTTCTTAGCTAATGTCCACCTGTAAGTGAGTACGTATCAAAGTGTCTTTCTGGGTCTGGGTCTCATTCAGAATGAAGTTCCACCTATGTACCTATAAATTTCATGATCTCTTTGTTTTTAATAGCTGAATAGTATTCCATTTTGTAAATCTATCATATTTTCTTTATCATTCTTCAGTTGAGGGACATCTAGGTTGTTTCCAGTTTCTGGCTATTACAAATAAAGCTGCTATTCATATAGTGGAACAAGTATCCCTGTGATATAGTGGGGCATCTTTTAGATATATGCCCAGGAGTGGTATGGCTGAGTCCTGGTGTAGAAATATTCCTAATTTTCTCAGAAACTGCCAAACTGATTTCCAAAGAGGTTGTACATGTTTGCATTCCCACAAGCAATGGAGGAGTATTCCTGTTGCTCCACAACCTCATCAGCATGTGCTGTCACTTGAGTTTTTGATTTTCTGACAGGTGTAAGATAAAATCTCAGTTGTTTTGAACTGTATTTCCCTGATGACTAAGGGCATTTCGTTAAGTGCTTCTTGGCCATTCGAGTTTCCTCTCTTGAGAATTCTACATTAAATCTGTATTCTATTTTTCAATTAGGTTACTTAGTTTGTTGATGTCTAATTTCTTGAGTATTGTGGAAGAGTGGGACATAGAGTTGTGTATGCTGGAGACATCAAAGACACTATAAGATCTACAGAGTCAACTATAGGCTCACAGAGACTGAACCACCAACCAAAGAACATGCAGAGGCTGAACCTAAGCCCTCTACCCATTAGTAGCAGATGTACAGCTTGATCTTCATGTATATGTGTTGGTGGGGGGGGTGTTACCTCTGACTCTGTGCCTGTCACTAGATCCTCTTCCCCTAACTGGACTGCCTGGTTGGGCCTCAGCAAGTGAGGATGGACCTTCATCCAGGATGGGATATTACCAAAGGTGGCTTCCCCTTCTTTGAGGAGAAGGGGAAGGGTAGTGGGGGGAGAGTTTTATAAGGGCTGAACTGGGAAGAGTGTAGGGAGGGGGCTGCTATCAGAATGTAAAGTGAAATTTTAATTAAATTAAAAGAAAGTAGTTTTGAAATGAGAGATAATGTAAAAACACTCTATTACTAGGCTTTTAATGACAACTTAGGCTATGATTTCAAGTCATTTGTTCATGAAATATATTCAGCATTATGAATAGAATGAACTTATTGCTCCAGGCTAAAGCCAAAATCGAATTATTGTTTGTTTGGTGTTGGTATGGAGCAGAGACTAAAGGAAGGACAATCCAGCCTGATATAGCTGTTTCCTAAGAGGCTCAGACAGTACCCGACTAATACAGAAGTAGAGGATCACAGCCAGCCATTGAACTGAGTATAGGGTCCCCAGTAAAGGAGCTAGAGAAAGGACTTAGGGAGCTGAAGGGTTTGCAGCCCCTTAGGGTGAACAACAATATGAACTAGTACCCTCAGAGCTCCCAGGGACTAAACCACCAACCAAAGAGTACACATGGTGGGACTAATGGCTCTAGCAGAATATGTATAGCAGAGGATAGCCAAGCCAGTCATCAGTGGGAGGAGAGGACCTTGGGCCTGTGAAGGTTCTATGCCCCAGAGCAGGAGAATGCCAGGGCCAGTAAGTGGGAGAGGGTGGGGTGGTAAACAGGGGGAGGAGGGAGGGACCAGTGGTTTGTCTTAGTTTTTGTTATTTTATTTTATTTTATTTTGGAGGGGAACCTGGGAAAGGAGATATTGTAAACAAAGAAAACATCTAATAAAAAAAAAGTAGAGGGCTGGTGAGATGGCTCAGCTGGTAAGAGCACTGACTGCTCTTCTGAAGGTGGTGAGTTCAAATCCCAGCAACCACATAGTGGCTCACAACCACTTATAATGAAATCTAATACCTTCTTCTGTGTACTCATTTATAATAATAAATAAATCTTAAAAATAATAAAATAAAAAGTAAAACCTGGCCCATTGCTATGCTATAAAGTGGGATAAAATTTGCTCATGCCTTGCAAACATCTTGCCATTTACTAATTATTTAACATTATTTATGGTAGTAGGCTGTGATAGATCACTTCTCATAGCAGTGACCACTAGGAAAAATGTAACTTTAGAATCACAAAAGTATTTTAATAGCATAAACATTTGAAAATAAAATAAGGTGCAAAACAATAACAACACACACATATACACACAGAGACACATACATACACACACATACACACACATACACACACACACACACACACACACACACACACACACACACACATGGCAACCAGGATCAAAAGAATGTGAATCAGGGAGTTGGGGCTATAGCCCAAAGGATCAATGGAGCTTATGTTTGAAAATAGAAAATGCATCAACAAAATACAATTGGAGATAGTGTTGAGATAAAGCTCAGGGAATGTGGAGTGCATGACTCCATATGATATTAAATTACTCCTATTTAATAAAATTTAAAGTTATAGATATCATCTGTGTATATATAGAGAGAAAAATGAAGAATTTCAGCATTCATTGTATCAATAGTCAAATTAACAGAAAAGACAAACAAGTATGATTCACCATATAAACAAAGGTAGGGCGCTAAATGCAGAAAAAGGTGGGATGAGGGTAAAGGGGGAGAGCAGGATACAGTGATATGAGATGTGAGATAGGGAAAGGGAAGCTCTTTGGGGAAATAGGAGGGAGGGAAATACAAGAAGACGAGGTAGATAGCTCAAGTAACAGCATGGGTGGTTGGAAAAGGCACAAAAAAATCACACTATTAACTACCTTTCTTTTAAAAAAAAACTATAATGCACGTGATTCTTTATATAAACATACATATGTAGTTTAATGAACTATTCTCATTTGGGTAGACATCATTTCTTCCATAAACCGAAGACCACCTAATGAAACCTTAATACCAGACATGAGAAGTACTCCTTTGACTTGTTAGCCAGGGATGTCTAAGAGAACCCCAAAACATAAAGCCTATTGCTGATTCCCTTTGTTACCCCTCTAGAGGTAGATGTTTAGCCCCTACTGCTGAAGACACCATGCAGGCATTAGACACCCTTGAGCTACAACTGACCTAAATGCTCCCTCATTATGGACTAACTTTTATAGTACTAGGAAGCAGCATACAAGTTTCCAAAGGAAGCGAAACAACACTCCTAACCAGCTATGACACCTATGAACCACGTCAACAACCATCACTGCATGATCGCCCTAAGGATACAGTAGTGGCACACATAACTTGGCAGTAACAATAGCTTTCTAATTAGTCTTAAGATCCACTAAACAGGAAGAAAAATATGCTTAAAACTGAAAACCTGGCTAGGTGCACAGGGTTAGTAAAGTCATTTTATTGAACAAGAATCTCCAACCAATGTTTTTTTTTTAAACCAGCATAATCCCTAGAAGCAATCTGTAAATGTTTGTCCACAGAAAAGTTAACTTTTCCCCTTATCTAAAACATTTCTCCTTGCAACAAACGGAGACCACTACAGAAAATAGCAACCAATCAATATACAGAGCTGTGGGCACCAGTCCTACTGAGATACATCTACCAAATAAGTCCACACCTAAAGCTTCACTCCTTCCATTGAGGAAGAGAGAACTGCAATGAGCATTGGGATAATTGGGGTGAGATTGTGTCTTCCAGTAATATCAGAAGCTATACCCAAAACATCTTACCAACATGGTCCTCCAAACATGAGCTGAACAAAGACAACTCCAACAGACATGCAAAACTGGATGGAGAAAAAGCTTTGGAAGCCTCAATCCTACACAAAGAACTACTGGCAACTGAGGAAAGCATGGGTGGAGAGAGGTGGTCCTCACCAGAAAAGAGCATATCAATTGGTTGTCCAGTGCCCAGTAGAAAGCCCTGGAAGCATACATATAAGTAACAGTTTATGGACTCAACGGGTTAAACTTATGAATATACACAGATGCATATCCATATATGAATATACTAAAAATTGCTGAAAAAAGAAGTCATGAATTTGAATTACAGCAGAGAAGAGTATGTGGGAAGGCTTGGAGTGAGGAAAAGGAAACTAGAAATGTTGTAAGTACAATCACAGAAAGAAAAAAAACTATACCTATATAATGACCAAATAGAAATTTAATATTAAATAGATTAATCAAAAGGAAAATATATTAAGATAATATAAGTGATCAGTAAATAAATGTTTTTATTGTAAAGAAAGAACAGTGCTTTGCTCATCCACCTGGAGAAATCAGATCCATGACCTCCAGGGGTAACAGATATACAGAGATGGGTATTTCAGCCTTTGTTAACCCATCGGCAGTGTATGCATTTTTCATCAGTAGGTAATTGCAATGTGTGGAAGTATATAAGCATTCAGTGAAGACTTATAAAATGAATATATGTGATTTGTAATTTCAAGATACAGAAACACAAATTTGGCTTAAAAGTTGTTCAATGTGTATCAGTTTTACTTTGTCAGGAAATAGTTTTTTGTTTTTTGTTTTTTGTTTTTTTTTTTTAAAAAAAAGCCTATATAATTTACTGAGAGTGTGGAAGGGAGTCTATTATGGTGCTGAATGTGTTCCAAATTCTTTAAAGGGAACAGTTCAAGGATCTCTAGGGTTTTGCTTCTTTGGAGGGTGGCTGTGAAGTGAGCTGGAAGCTGCAAAGAGTGAGGGAAAGGAAAGTGACTTATTTCCTACATTTGGAACATTCATTGTCTTAAGGTAAAATCACAAAAAACCCTTATTTTATGGTGCTCTGTTAAAATCATTTTACAGAAGCCACATGTCACTGCTTCCTTGTGCCACACGGAAAGGGATGCTTGTGAACCATTAAAGAAAATGATAGCTTAACTAATACCTAGAAAAGCAAACACAAAGGCATGGCAAACAATGCACCAAGAGAAGAAAAATATCAAGAAATAATAATAATCATTAACAATTTATTCATGTAATTAAATATAATGAAGGCAGTGTAGTGGTAGAGTAATAATAAAATAATCTCGGAGACTAGAATGGAAGTAGGACCCAAACAAGAAACTGACAATTGACCACCTTTTCTCAGGTTAGGTTGGTGAGTTATAGTTTTAAAAGTTATTATATTTTCTCTATCTTGGACACATACATGAATGTGTGTCTGTATATCCTAGTGAATGTAGATTGCTGTCTATCTTTAAGTGAGGGCAGGTTCAAGATAAGGTGAGAGCCTGTGATTGGGCAGTGGAAAAGGAAGGCAGGCTGAGATTTTTAGAGACAAAGACAGAGACAGAGAGGAAAGAAGAAGGAAAGGAGAGGAAAAGATAAGACGGAACCTATAGGTAAGGAAAAGAAGTCCGAACCACACAGCCCTGGGAGCCATAGGTATTGGGGAGTTCTTAGATGATTAAATAATAGTAGGGTGTGTTTGTCCCATCTAAGGGTATAGCTTGTGTTTATATCAATTGGGTTTTGAGTTCATTATGCGGGCGCTTTGTGGGTTGAGAATTTACTAATATAAATCTGACTGATAAATCACAAGCCTCTAGAGTTTTGATTTTACTGGGTTACTATCCGCAGCAAGAGAACCGCGAGATGGGCAGTCACTGCATGGGGCTAGCCATAGAGGCGGCGAGACCGCCAGGGCCAGAGAGTAGCTGGGTTAGCATGGGATAGTGCCTTTTAAAATGTTTTTCTGCTACAGGTGAACATATGCCACAGGGTGTACATGGTCAGAGAACAACCTTCAGGAGTAGGTACTCTTCTTCTACCATGTGGAACCCAGGGATCAAACTCATACCATTCTGTTTGGCACCAGGTGCCTTTTCCCACTGTACCATCTACCCAGCCCAGACCAGTTGTAATTCATTTACCAAATTACCCTATCTATTCCAAATGACTACATATAGTGATGGCTCAGAAAAAAATTCAAAAAATTTAAATGGTATATAAAATATTACGTATGTATTTTGTACAAGCGTAGGTACAAATCAATGTGCAAGCACTGCTTGAAATTCTTCTTTGTTTTAAAGGAGTCATTTAACTTCTTTTGGCAAGAGAGAAGAGTGGTGCTTAGTGACAAGGGGCTAATAACCAGCACTCATGTACAGACTTACATAAATCATATCTTGATGAGACCACAGGGAAGCAAGCAAATGAAAGTTTGGCTAAAATTAGTCAAGTTGGGAGTAAACACATTTTGGCCTCCAGGAATTACATTTCTAGAAATTTCCTGCTTCCAACCACAGGTAACAAACCCGATCACCCACGCATCTCCATCTCTATCTCCCCCCTCCCCTGAGCCCCATCATCTCCTATGTTCCCCTTGGCCAGTCCCTGTTCCCTCCCTCCCTTCCCCAGGCTCACCTCATTTCTTCTTTCTTTTACATCTGAATTCCATCTGAAGAAATGAGAGACAGCATTCAGCTGCCATAAGAGGAAGGATGTAAAGATGACAGACAACTCATTTATCATGCTGTCGCTCCTCTAATAAATCTCCCAGCCATATTTCATTTGAGAGATGAAATTGTCTTGATGGGCAAGCTGAATCTTCAGCTGGATCCGTGTGGGAAGCCGAGCAGCTCCCGTCTCTGCCCAGTCTCTGACTTGCCTTTTCCTCTAAGACACCAGTCAGCATGCTGATATTCTGTAGCCGAGCTCTATGTATT
>JADRCD010227032.1:4668-16575 GCA_019843815.1 Montemys delectorum
AAGTGTGGTTTTTTTTTTTTTTTTTTTGAAACTATAATTGGCAGGATATTTTTTTTAAAGATGTATTTATTTATTATACATAAGTACACTGTAGCTGTCTTCAGACACCCCAGAAGAGGGCGTCAGATCTCATTGTGGATGGTTGTGAGCCACCATGTGGTTGCTGGGATTTGAACTCAGGACCTTCGGAAGAGCAGTCAGTGCTCTTAACCGCTGAGCCATCTCTCCAGCCCCCTGCGGGATATTTTTAAACACCCTGACCATTGGAACTTTAACTTAAGTGAAACAGAAAGTAAATACACACACACACACACACACACATACACACACACACATACACACACACACACACACACACACTCCTCGTTTTCTCCCCTTTTTCTAATTTGATTTGAAGTATATAAAGAAACTATTGCAGGCATTCATAATAGTTTTTGGTTTTTTTTTACATCTACACGAGAAGCTAATAGATTCTCTTCCCTATTGTAGTGCTTGTGAGTTGGTACATGTAGGAGGGATAAACCTATCGCAGAATAAATATAAAAACAGAACACATTTAGCAGGATGAAGATGACACTTCTAATTACGCATGAGATCCCCTTGATTTGAAATGCTTCTGAGCTTTCCATAGGCATAGGAAAGAGCCTTACACAGGGCACATCCTCACCCGCTCAGAGTTTCCAGGCTGCAGGTCTGCTCCCAGGCTATCTCATTCTGTAAACTTGAACAAGCTCTTCAACTTCCCCAAGCCTCCTTCACGGGGATTTTATGAAGATGAAGAGATACATAACTGTCAGGCCCTTTGCTTTTTATCTCCCTTTTACATGTAGCCAAAAAAATTAAAACCACCTCACAGTAACATTATACACAGGAAAATGCCATATTTTCTTATCTTTTATTGTCAGCGCTTTTAAATTTTTACTATTCACTCAGATACTTTTTTTTTCTGTTTTGTGACAAAACATAGATCTATAATTTTTTTTTTAAGGAAAGTGTTGCAGTAAAGTTAGTATAAAATTTTGAATGTATTTACTTCCTACAAGGAAAGTGAACAAATGCTTCATTCTACATTCTGCTTCAGTCTTTCACTGAGAGACCTCCAAATCCGTCTGAATTGTTACATTGTTAACAAGTCCTTTATTGGTTAAATGTCTGATTGAGAGTATTTAGTTAGCACAGTGACTTTTTTATATATAAATATCAAATACAGATTTCGTTGTATGTAGTATAATTGGGTATACAGAATTCTAGGCTTACTTTACTTTTAAGTCTCTCAGCACAAATATTAAAATGTAACATAGCTTTAAAGATCTGTACCAATTATGCAAATGACTGATTTAATTGTTTGATAAGTTCACCGTATTTTAATGAGAAAACACGGCCTCCCCTATTGCAGTGGGTTCTGTTACACTCTAGGTGAGAACCCAGGAAGAACACAACTTATAAATTTATTTTTCAGCAACTTTAACACTTTTTCCTCCATGTCCTTCATGTGTTGGTTTGCTTTATTCGTTATCAAACCCGGTGCATAATAATCAAATGGACGGGGGCAGAGTGGGCGAGACAAGTGTGAGACTATGCGGTGCTTCACTAAAGAACGGAGGACAGAGGGGCTCAGGCCATTTCTCAACCCCTCAGTTACATAGTTTGCTCCAGTACAAATCTCTCTGAGAGCAGAGAAGGTATAGAAATTCCCCAGCCTCACTCCTGCATCAAGACTAGTATGCATGCATGCTACCAGGCAGATTATGACTAAAGGGACCATTTTAAAATCAAAAGCCATGAAGCCTATTTATTGGATGTGATAGGGCCATTGCACACACATGCACACAGTGACTGGGACTCCATGCACAAGATCTGCACCTGACCAAGCCAGCCAAAATCCCAGCATACAATGGGCTCGTGATATCTCACCCCTACCAGAGGAGCTTTTGGCAGCTGATGACTGCTGGAGTAGGCAGCCAGTTTGATTCAGTGACACAGGTCCCAGGAAGCCAAACGCACCAGTAGAATATACCCTATATCCATGCACATGCAGGTATCACTAAGTGCACTCAGTAGGTTTCCAGAAAAGAACACATGAAGTTGGCCAGGAAAAGCAGAGGTTGGGTAGGAGAAGAATTTAAAGGAGAGATAATAGGAGGTGGGCTTGATCAAAACATACCATGTACATGAAGGAAACTGTCAAACAATTAAAAAAAAATAACATTTTTAAATGGAAAAGAATGTAATGCATGAAGTTCTTAGGGGTGACCAGCAGATGGCAAAATACCTCGGCAACAGAACACATCAGTCAAACCTACTGTTCCAGAACTGATGGGTCTTTAAAAAAACTATATACAGAGAAAATTTAGTCTTTATTGGCAAAAATATAACTAATCGATATTTTTATTAGACTATAAAGTAAACAGATTGTTTTTATTTTTTTTAAAAAAAATTTATATACTGAAAGTCATTTTTTTCTCCCTAACTCCATAGTACCCCGAAGATAAAGGTAGTTTTCCAGAGAATCTGCCTCTCTTGGTAGGAAACTCTCTCTCTCAGAAGCCCACATGCTTGCCCAGCTCCATGATACCCTTCTCATTGTACTCAGTTGATGGGTTATCCTCAATCAGGGTCCTTTTCTATTAGGTGACCGCTTAGTTTCCATGCAAGACAACAGTAGACGCAAGAGATAAGGGATGTCCTTCTGTCTCAAACCCAAGACTCTCAACCCCCAGCCAGATAAATCCATTGAGATGTGAGATTCATAGCATTGCTAGAGACAGCAAGTACAGTGAGAGGCACTCTAGAGGCCATGGACAACATGACACCAGGTGGAATGTATTTGGTCCCCAGGCAACACACATAAGAAGTAGAAGGAAAGTAAGAAAGAAAGTTCTGGAAGTCTACAACCCATTTACAACAGTTATTTCCAGGTGGGAGGACTCTAGATGGGTTCAATTCCTTTTCGTTTATAGTAATCTGACTTTCCTAATATTTTTCCTACAATATATGAGCTACTAATTGTGTGACCAAAACATAATGAAATTTTTTTTGGAATTGGTGTAATATTAAGTTCCCTTGGTCTGGGCAAAAATCCTATGCCTAGATCTGGAATGTGCCCCTGCAGCTGCGTGGACCCTGTGCTAGATAACTTCATGAGGATTTTAAATTGGGAGTGAGATTCAGGTTTCCTGGGGTTTCCGTTCAAACCTTTCTCTTCCCGGGTATCACCCGTGACATGCTTGGACCAGAGATTTTATTTCTCTTAATATTGAAATCTCTCCCATTGCTTACTGCTGCCTGACCCATATCAAGTTCTTATCAACTTCATTATTTTGCTTAACTTGTGGTTTCTGAAATATTTGACATGTGGAAATAATTATTTTAATTTGCATTAGTTCCCCTCCCCCAAGAAGTTTAATGTAAGACTGATCATAAACAACACTTTGCAAAACAATTCCCCACTTAAGTGTTGCTCTCCTTTGCCTCTTAAGAATTAAAGACTTAAATTCAACCCATTTCTTAAGCATCATGAGTGCTTTATCCCCTTCCCCCAATTGCCATGACTTTGGGGAGGATTATCCTCTTTTTAAAGTGACTCCATATATAATAAAAGGTAAACTGACCCCTTCACACAGCTTTCCCCATTTCATGCCACTTTGTCAAGTCTATTTGGTGAAATCATTGTTAGCTCCTACTGAGCCCCTCTGTGAAAACTATTTCTGTGGTTATTAACAATTCATAGGCCACAGCTTCAGCAGGACTAGCCTTGAATTTGCAGTAACTGAGAACTGTGCGGATTCTAACACATCTGTTTTACCAGTCAGCTTTTCCTCCCCAGAAGAAAATCTCAGAAACCACTTGACCAGGCTCAAGTTATCTGAGAATTTTCATATTTTATGGTCACTGCTGCACTTTTATGAGTATATATTAATTTTTTTCCAAAAAAAAAACTTTTCCAAATGGTCTCAGCTTCCATCCAAGGGAAGTCAGACAAACATCTCCTGTTCAACAAGATACAGCCAGCATGAAACTTCAGGTAACGCCAAAAAGATACAAAAATAAAAACCACTTTTAAAAACAAATACCGGCACCCCCCAAATCTACATCCTGAACTTTCAGTATATTGATCCTCAATAGGGCATGCCCTCAGCTTCTAATTGAAACCTTTTTCATAATCGTTATCATCTGACACATTTAGTCTGTCAAATCATGAGATGTCTTTATGGCCATATAATAAACCCAAGAGAACAACTTTTCTGACTGGGGCCATCTGCAATGATCACAAGGCTAGCTTACAAAACACTGACAGTCTTTATGGTAATAGGATACATATGGCAGCCCACAATTATGTGTAGCTGCATTCAATTAGTGTTGTACAATCACACAGTTTTATTGCTTAGTTAAAACAGGGAGAGCACGACATGCTGGGTAATTTGCACTAATCCCCGTCTTTTTAATAGCTCCTCGGTGTTTAAAATGTGGGGGAACAGCTATGGTATTTAAGGGGCCTGGGATGAACGTTAAATTATACCTCATGTTGCGAGCTCCTTGACTGACAATTAATGTACTCCCACTAAACGTATGGGTCATGTTTTATAGGGGCTTTAACATACAGTAGTGGCAAAAAGCTCTCCCTCGACCAGAACTGGGCTCAGTGAGTCAGGGTGTCACGGTCTGTACTTGCAGCCTGCTAACACCCTGCCCAAACAAAACCTCAGAATCTATTCTGAGATTCGCCATTTCTTTAATAAGTTTGTATTTTATTTTGTGAAGCTCCTGAGCAACTTTAAAATTTTCTTTTAAGTTTGCGTGTTCAGAGGAGCAATGGGAGCCAGAAGTGGGTGTCAGATCCTTGGGAGTTGGAGTTACAAGTTGTGAGCCACAAGATAAGTGTGCTAGGAACTGAACTTGGGTCCTCTGGGAAAACAAAAAGTGCTTATAATGATTGAGCCATTTCTCCAACCCTGAGACTTGGCATCTTAAATGAGAATTTGTGAGCATCCTTCATGCTTTCTAACTTTTAATTAAAATCTTGGTTCCATGTGAATTTAGAACTGCCCTGGAAATATTGTGTAGAGATAGTTTTGGGAATGTATATTGTGCAGACATGCACCACAAACAAACAAAACGCAAAGTTTTAATTACATATGCAAGTGGCCTCACTGGCTCACAGGCCTGTTCACAGTATCTGCAATGAGAGTTTAGGGTGAATGTCCTATGGCTAACACCGGCACTCCTGATGAGCCACGTTTGTGAGAGGGCTCAGTATGCCATGTCAGAAAGGGGCGCTCCCACTAGAAGAGAACACTGGCGTATCCCCTTCCTTCAACCACAGTGTTGACAGAGAAAAGCCCCAAAGTAGCCTTGTTTCCTGCCCTGCCTGGCAATAAGTTAAACAGAATTCCAACTAGAGGCCTGGGCATATATTCACTCACCTGCAAAAACGTTTTGTTGAAATGTTTGCAGAGGACTCATGTCTTGAAAGGTTTTCAATTACATGGGTGTGGCCTTTGTCTCTAAGCTATTTAGTATATAACTGCTTTCATATAACTCAAGTCTCTTTATACTCATGAAAATTCTATTAAACAATTTTCAAAGACTGAAAAAAGTTGGGGAGGGTGTTGCAGATATATGTGACTAAAGAAGTGAAAAGGGAATACACAATTATAGCTTCAATATATTTAAATGCTATTTAGGAAAGTATTAACATTTTAAAGGATGCCTCAATTATTTTATGGAGCATTATGTATTTTCTTTTTCTTTGCTTGGTGGCCTTTCGCCATGCTGGGGGGCTGATCCCTGGTCCTTATATTTTCCTTACCTTGGACTATATTGTTCACCCATATTAAATATAATTTATATGTGGTTAGGCAGACTTCCTATTAAAATGGCAATCATTAGTAACTCCCTTCCCGTGAGGAAGTTATAGGGTCATATTCAGAACCACAACAGGCCTCTGGTGACTGTGCACTCTAACATCTGGTTTTGTCAAATGTCTGAATAACGTTAGGTGATACAGATACGGTGTTTAGGGGTGGGGAGCTTGCTGGATAAATGGGTTGGAATATATCAAAATCTGCTCAGCCTCACAAAGTACACATCGTGAATGCTCAGACCCCACAGAACATCAAAGCAAGAGGGCATTTTGCAATTTAGAAAAGTTATTGATACCAAAATGGAATTCAGGAGGTAAACAGCTCTGCTCTATATGGGAAATGAACTAGACAGCCAATCTTGACATTCCCATCTCGGATTTCCTTTCATGAAAAACATTTGCTTATTGTTTGTATGACCAGAACGGCAGGCACAATAAAGTTTAAGCTGGCTTGAGAGCGTTTAGGCTGAGACTACTACAGTGTTTCACAGCTAGTGCCTCAAAGTGCTAACTTGCACTTGCCCAGTTGCTTCACTGAGTAGAGAAGATAGTGTCCGTCCTAGAGGATGACTGGACACATGGCCGCTTTTGCCCTAGCAGCCCAACTGCAAGTCTAAGACTTTGGGTGCCTACCCAAGGGCACTCCAAACTTGATCACGATCCAGAACCCTAGAGAAAAAGAAAAAGAGTCCACATTATGAGTGTGCACAGATGTAGAAAAATCATTTTCAGGCAGGAAAAAAAAAAAAAAAAAGAATTGTCTCTCCAGAGAAGTAGATCTGCCTCTGCCAAGACAGTCAGCTCCAATTGGTCATTGCTGATGCTGCAGCTGAGCTGGCCAAACATCTGTCCAAACGCTTCAGTGGAATGCAAAAGCAGAAATATGTAGCCTGTACACAGAAGCGGTGCTCCTGATATTTGGAGATGTGTCTTACTGTGCAAGAGGCCAGTTCAGCTTCAGCAAGTCTCAGATGATCACAGACTGGTAACAGGGGACATGCAAGCCTCAACTTGCTGGGTAAATTACTTTGATGAATGTGGAAAACCTGACCATATCTTGGAGGGGATCTCTTGAAATCTGGAAACAGGGTTGTATTGTGACGGTCTTCGTCTTACTGATTTCAGGAGAGGGCACCTATAGAATTCTGCATGCCCTTTTATCCTTTGAAATTACTGAAGTTGTTTGGGCTGCTTTCAAAAGCATAGCCTTCTGGGTTGATCTTGGGCTAGCATTAATGGAGCTTATATAGCTGCCCGAGAGTCATGAGAACGCGTATTTGACTTGTTGGGAAGGAGGCTGGAGACTCACTGCCTTAACAAGGAAAGCTGACCGAGCGCTAACTCCACACCCAATAAATCTTTCAAATTGCCACAGGTGACATGAAATATTAACATGCTTTTAAATTATTAATAGAAATATAAATAGATCTTGTTGGAAGTGCAGGGCACTAAAAATAAAAGATTTTAACATCCGTGTGGATGTTTTGCTCTATTACTGAAGGGTAGCATGCTTAAATAGCCTCATATGTGGAAATGAAGTAACTGTTTTCGTGACTGGTAGATTCGAAGCTAGAGACTTTCTGAGCTACCTTTTGTGGAAAACATCAAATGCAAATAAGCAAAGGGAGTAATGCCAGCACTATGTTATTTCAGAGTTTGGTCTTCACATGTATTTTTAGTGGACATGCTATACAAACCACCTTGAAGCCCTTCACTTCCCAAGTATAATAAATATGACCCCACGTTCCCATTTCCATTTGTTCTACATTTATTTATTGTATGTGTGTGTATGTGTGTGTGAGTGTGTGGATGTATGTGTGAGTATGTGCGTGTGTGTGTGTGTGTGTGTGTGTGTGTGTGTGCGCGTGTGTGTGTGTGTGTGTGTGTGTGTGTGTGTGTGTGCGTGCCATATATAGGTCCTGGGATGAAGCTTATGTCATCAGGCTTGGTGGCAAGCACCTTTGCCCACTAAGTCATCTCCAACCCCGACATCACCATTTTCATGAGCATCTACATCCTATTGTAGGAACACTCCCATTATTTGCCTAATGTAGTTGCACTTGCCATTCTTCATTTCTTCTAATGTTGCAATGAAAACAGGATACGCTGCTGGATGCTGTCCTTGCATAATTACCTGGGCTTTTGTTATTTCATTAACATTAAAGGTAAACTGTAGTGCTCTTAGCTTTATGACACTTAGGCTTTTTAACTTTTCTTCTAGGTGTATGAGCACCAGGATGGCAGTAAGTCACTCAAGTTGGGTGACTTTGGTCTGGCCACAATTGTCGACGGCCCCCTTTACACAGTCTGTGGCACCCCAACATATGTGGCTCCAGAAATCATTGCAGAGACAGGGTAAGTGTTTCCCTGGACTTTAGCATGTAAGAGTCATTAAATAAAGAGCTATCCCACTTAGACAAAATCAGCTTCTCTCTCTCCCCCCGTCTCTCTCCCTCTCTCCCTCCCCCCCCCTCTCTAGTTGTGTGGGTATCTGTGTGTCTGTGTGCCTCTCTCTATGTGTTTCTGTCTCTGTCTCTATGTCTCTGTATCTATCTCTCCCTCTCTTTCCTCCTCTTCTCTCTCTGGTTGTGTCTGTGTGCCTCTCTGTCTCTGTCTCTCCTTCTCTTTCCTCCCCTTTTCTCTCTGTCTCTGTCTCTCTTTCCTTCCCTTCTCTCACCTGTTCAGCAGATTTCCCATCTTCCCAATGTCAATGACTGCCATTTTGTTTAAAGCTTATATTTAGTCTCTGCTAAAGGCTAAAAGTAAAACAGCTATTAGCCATAAAATATCTTATATATACTCAGATAAGTGGACAAACACACAGCAATAGTTATTAAATCACGTTTAAAATATAAAAGAATTGGAATCCTGTAATAAAGTCACCTTGGTCATTTTTCTCACCTAGCTCTATGTCCTAACCCTATTTTAGTCATCTTAGAGAGCTATTACTCCTCTTAGGAAAACAAACGAGGTCCAGCCTCTGGATATTTGCTGATGTGTGTGCAGAATGAAATGAATGTCGGTCTCTGCCTTGGATTGAAAGGGAACTAAGCTGTCATGTAGGTGCTGGGAACAGAACCTGGAAACCTCTGCAAAGCAGCCAGAGTTTTCAGTACTATTTTTTTTTTCAGTATTATTTTGCTTTGTTTCCTTTTTGTGGATAGAATTTTATGTGATGTCATTTTAACCTAATTTTTAAAAGTTAAACTATATGATGTTCCCCTTTCCCTTTCTTCCCTCCAGACTCTCTCATTAGCCCATCCCCTCTGTAATCCATGGCCTCTATTGTGTTATTATTACACACACACACACACACACACACACACACACACACACATAATATGCATACACAACTCCTAATGGGTCAGTTTATTGTTGCTTGTATGTATATGATTTCAGGGATATCCATTTGGTATTGGATAATCAAAGGATGCTCATTCCTTGGGAAGACTAATTCTCTTTTCTCAGATTTCAGTCTTTCTTAGTTTTCTATCTAGAGCTGGAGCCCCATAAGATTTGTATCTTCCCCATTACACATCTGTTCCCCATTATCCAGGTCTTGTTTAGGTAGCCATATTGTTGAGGGATCATGGGTGAAACTGCCTGATCAAAATCTAGGAGGCTCACATAGCAGATTTCCTAGACCTCTGGCTCTTACAATCTCTCTTCCCCTTTTTCTCATGGTGCTACCTGAGGTTTGGATGCACGATTTGTGTAAGAATCCATTAGGTTTGGTCACTCCAAGGTCGGTTGTTCTGTTCATTTTGGCTGGTTGTGGTTTTTCTACAATAGTCTCTGTTTCCATTGCAAGGAGAAATATCTTTGATGAGAGGTAGACATAAGTACAAGTAATTAGAAGGCAGTCAGGAATTGTTCTGATTTAGTTAAATGGCAGCAATGGGTTCTCTCCAAGATACATGGCCTCAGTAGCCCTGGGTAGCTGGCATGATCTCCATTCTGTTGATCAGGCCTTAAGTCCAATTAAAGAGCTGTTGGCTACCACCAAGATGGGAGTGCCACTACTGTACCCTTAGGGCTCTCTGGACAAGCTGATCATTGCTGTGGTTCATGGGCATCACAACCAGGTAGGGCTGTTGGCTGCTTCCCTCCTTTGGCAGCCTGAACAGCATATTCCACTACTATGAAAGCACTCTTTGTTAGGGGGAGTGACTCTTAGTCTACTCGTCAGATTTTTTAAAGAGTGTGTGTGGTCTCGTCGGACTTGAGGTAGACGAGTCATGCATTTTAGCTGCATAATTTGTTCTGGCTGACTTTGCTAACTCCAACATCACTTCTTTTTTTTTTTTTTCAGATATGGCCTCAAGGTGGACATCTGGGCAGCTGGCGTGATCACTTATATCCTGCTGTGTGGTTTCCCTCCATTCCGTGGGTATGGGCAGCCATCTTTTATTCGGCACCAAAAAATCATGTCTCTATTCTCTGAGTGATCTGTCTGCCCTTCTCACACAATAGAGCCTGAGGCAGTAGGGAACACAACAAGAGCCCCGCTTGGGTTTCCCATTCTTTTTTCCATGATGTGAACTAATTTACATACTAATTTATGCTTTCCATAAAATCTTCCTCACATAGTCTTCAACCTCATTCTTCGTTAATTTACCAAAACAGTTTCATACTTTCATTTTCAGTGGCTTAGAAAACAGTATAGTGTGCATGCTTAAGAGGGTACAAGAGGGCTCTAGTGCACAAAGATGACGGTGCTGAGTGGGCATTCATCTATGCTTCTCTTGTCCGCACAGAAGTGGGGATGACCAGGAGGTGCTTTTTGACCAGATCTTGATGGGCCAAGTGGACTTTCCATCTCCATATTGGGACAATGTGTCAGATTCTGCTAAGGTAGGGGGTCTATCTCTGCCCTGTTGCTTGGAGCCTGGTGCCTTAACCTACGTGTTGCCTCTAACTGAATCAGCATATACAAAGAGACTAATGTTAAGAGTGTGATATCAAGGCACATGCAGGTAGAATTACTGGTTTCCCAAGATTTCACGGGTATCAGGGCTCAATTGTTCCAAAAACTGTTTTTTTGTTTTGTTTTGTTTTGGTTTTTTTGCCACCTTGTTGCCATTTGTTAGCATCTCAGGTTTCCATACAGAATTATCGGTTGCCCTGCATGGGTTTTGCTTGAATGTCACCCTCTCAGCCACTTCCGGCCACTGTTTTCAGCCGAAGCCCTTAACTTTTACCTGGTTCGCCTAATAATCCTCCTCACCTAGTTCCCCAGGCCTTGGCCTTTGTCCTCTACTTTTCTGTGTTACCTATGACCTGTGTTCTTGGTCTCAAACAAACAAACAAACAAACAAACAAACAAACAGATAAACCAGAATGCACACCCTTATGTCCCTCCTTCACATCATATAACTGTCCATCTATACCCGTCTACCTAAGTAAACAAACATATGGGGGTAGGAAATCAAATCTTACTTATGCAGTTAATTTCCAAACTCTCCCACTAGAATGCAGATTCTCTGAAGGCTAGAATTTTTGTTCATTTTTACAAATCTTTTTTATGAATATGTGTGTTTGCCTGGAATTGGACTTGTGGTTGCTAGGAATTGAACTGCAGTCCTCAGCAAGAGCAGCCCCACGCTCTTAACCACTGATGCATCTCTCCAGTCACTGATTTTTGCCCATTTAGTTGCCATGACATCAATTCCCACATCATGTGATGTACTGTGTATATCAGTACACATCCAGTGGTCCAATGCATTCAGTAAATGAGCAGTGTATAAATAAGTGAACTAAATGACTGATTAATCATTCCAGCAGTGGTGGCGCATGCCTTTAATCCCAGCACTTGGGAGGCAGAGGCAGGCAGATTTCTGAGCTCGAGGCCAGCCTGGTCTACAGAGTGAGTTCCAGGACAGCCAGGGCTATGCAGAGAAATCCTGTCTCAAAAAACCAAACCAAAACAAAACAAAACAAAATCAGAGGGCGGAGAGCTCAGCCTCAGTCTCTGTGGAGATGATCAGAACAGATATTGTAGAGAGTCCATTGTTCAAGTCCTTCTAGGAAGCCTAGAGTTCAGA
>JADRCD010227034.1:0-11836 GCA_019843815.1 Montemys delectorum
CTCGACACACTTTTCCTTTGGAAACGAAGGGTTAAATCTAGGTCTACCTCTTATAGAAGCCTCATCTGACCTATTTAAAGCTGAAGCCTCATCCAGCCCTGTCCAAAACATCTGACATCTGATTCCCTTACCCGACTCTGCTTTTCCCTCCAGGCACTTGTTATCACACTCTATGCACTTATTGTATATACTGCTGTGTGATGTGGCTCCTTGCCATTTGAACTCTTGACCCTGCTTAAGAGATGGATGATATGTAGGGTAAAGTTGATCCTGCTTTGTAGAGAATTTTAAAACTCTAAAATACGTTACCTAGTCCTCTCAGAATCCTAGAGCCACAGATGATGCAGCCATGAACAGTATAATAGGGTCACCTTGCTTCCCTAGAGCCCCACAGTGACCCTAATATTCTGCAGGAAGCTTTGGATGGTCAGTTCTTGCCACATAAGGTCCAGGGATAGATGTCTAAGGTACCTGGAAGAAAGTCCCTGACTGCTCAGTAGCAAAACAGTGCCAAACTCCTGAGCACTGTTGCCATGGTGATCGCAGCAGCCAAGCTCAGCAGGGTTGCCAGTGTGGCCTCCTGGCCATCTGGAGGAACATCAGGCAGAAGGCAGACACTTGCCCTGGGGACGGGAGTGACTCTGAGTTGACATCTTCTCAAGAGGTGGGTGGGCAAAGCACAGCAGTGGGTTACCACAGTTGCAGTCCCACGAGAAGGTCCAGCTGATAATCCTCTTGGGGGAAAATGGTAACACCTTTGAATTTTAGGCCTTAAAAATAAAAAACATTCTCATGAGAAATGTACAGCTCAGAAGTCTAGCCAAAGCCCCGTCTTCTCTTATTAACAGAGAAGGAATGGGCAGCCATGGGCATGGGGGAAGGATGACTTTCAGATTTCTTGATGTTGGTGGACTCAATTAGGGATATGTGTCCATTTGATTATCTGATGAAATCTATGAAGCTGAGAAACTCCCTCAAGGGAATAAATCAGAAATTAAAAATGACTTCTAGAATCTTTGGTGCACCAAAACAGACAGAACAGCTAAGATTCTGTTGCTAAGAAATGACAGGGTCATTTTATTAAAACAGCTAGATTAAGATGGATAGGTATGCAGATTAATTGGCCCCAACAGTAATTAGCCTTAGTTTAGGTGGCTTGTCTGTCTTTCCAGCAAAGCCCTGGAAACAGACTATTTCTGTACTAATGAGATGTGTGTTTCTCAAGCAACGACAAACATCTCCCCTAATGGAATTTTGTTTTATTTCTTTTCTCTGTGTCCATCTGTCTGTCCGTGTGTGTGTGCCTCTCTGGCTCTCCTTCGCTTTGTGGGAGGACAGAACCATCTGCTGCGGAGTCCCAGGGGAAAGGCAGCGTCTCCGAGGATGACTTGATTGCTGCCATTAAAGAAGCTAAGGGGTTATCATATGAAACCACTGAGAGTCCAAGGCCAGTGGGCCAGGTGGTCGACAGACCCAAAGCCAAGGCCAGGTCTGGGCTGCCCACCATCCCTAGCCCCCTGGACCAGGAGGCCAGCAGTGCGGAGTCCGGAGACTCAGAAATTGAGCTGGTGTCAGAGGACCCCATGGCCTCTGAAGATGCGCTACCCTCTGGCTATGTGAGCTTTGGCCATGTGTCGGGCCCGCCCCCCTCTCCTGCCTCTCCATCCATCCAGTACAGCATCCTGAGGGAGGAACGGGAGGCCGAGCTGGACAGCGAGCTCATCATCGAGTCCTGCGATGCCTCCTCGGCCTCAGAGGAGAGCCCCAAGCGCGAGCAGGACTCGCCCCCGATGAAACCGGGTGCCCTGGACGCCATCCACGAGGAGACAGGCTCTCGGGCCACCGAAGAGCTAGCACCAAGCCACCAAGGCCCTGTGGAGGCCGACCCGATACTCAGCTTCGCTCCCGATGCCCTCCAATCCCGCCCAGAGCCGTCGTCCGGGGATGGAGCCCCAGTCCCAGAGCCGCCCATGTCACAGCAGCAGAAGCCTGAAGAGGAAGCCACCCTGAGTTCCAGTCAAAGTCCCGCGGCCACCGAAATTCCTGGACCACTTGGTTCGGGCCTCGTGCCCCCTCTGCCTTTCATCAACAAGCAAAAAGGTAAAGGGGCCAGCTTTTTTGGTCCAAGCAGGGTTGTCCCGCAAGAGTTCTTCCTAGGTGCCCTGAGGTATATCCCCCTCCCTGGGAAGCTGAACTGGTGACAATTGGGTCTGGTGCCAGTGGTCCATTGCCACTGTGGTCTGTTTCCCTGTGAGTTAAGCATCTTTTCTCTTTCCATGCCCTAATCACGAAGGGTTTTGTGTGTTCCCCGGGACCTGAATCGGTGACCCCATTCTTCCTTCCACTCCAGGACTGGCTTCCTCTGTGGAAAAGCGAAGCCTTCCTTGGAACTGTCCAGACTTGTTTCCAGTGTCTTCCTATTTAAAGACGGGGGATGGCTAAGTCCCTTCATGCCTAAACACGCTTTTAGCTCAGTTTTGCCTAAATGGGCATGTGTAGCTCAGCCGCATCCTTTCTCATACGCAAGGAGGGAGAGTTTGGGTTTTGGGGTTCTAGATAATCAGAAAAGACAGCCACCAAAATTGCTCACACAGTTTCTTCTGTTCCCCCAGCAGCACCTAATATGACTCAATAGTTTTTAAAGTTGCTTATAATTTAGAATTATTTTACTTTAGTCGTTAGGTTCTCCCTCTGAGAAAGTCTTCAAATGAAAGAACTCAGCATTTTATCATCTAGAACCCATGGGTATAAAGGACATTTTCCCAGTATCTCAAGTGGCCCAACATACCTGATTGCAGATTCTTCATGGATTTGAGAGGGAAAAGAACCAGATGACCAGATGAGCACTGCTTACTCTCAAAGCATGCCTTCGTTCCAGGGCCCTGGTATCCTTCTTCCCTACTTTTAGTTTCTTAGCAAATATTTTGCTCTTTGAAGATAAATGATTTCAAAGGTATACCCTCTTGGGTATAGCCTTTGCTAACCTTTAGTGTTTCATATAAAAATAGAGAACAAACTCTTCCTTATTGGAAAGCCAACACATGACACATTAAAATGATCACACTAGAATGGGAGGAACTGGAGGGGTAAAATTGCAAGAGAACCTTGTTACATGGTTGTGGAGGCCAAGGTAGCTTCCCCCAACCCCCCGTTTTGTGGATCAACCCAACATCCTCAGCCTGTTGACTCTTGTGTATCCAAATAACTATCTCCAGAATTTTAAGTGTACTATTTGCATTCAATGGGAGGATATTTGAAGTCAAATTTAAGAGTAAGAATGTATATTTGTTTGGCAACCTTTGAAACTAGTTTAGATTATTTTGCAACCGCTCTGACTGGGATGGGAATGAGCCCTGTGGCTTGCAGGAGCTGCACAGACATGAACAACTTCAGCCTCCTGAGGCCTGACATGCTTGAGCTAGAGTCGTTCTGACTGTGTTCATGTCATGTAACATACATGTGACAGGCATGTCTTCCCTTGAGGCAGTCACTATGTATACAATGCTATTCAAACATGCTTATCTTGAAGAAGAAGAAGAAGAAGAAGAAGAAGAAGAAGAAGAAGAAGAAGAAGAAGAAGAAGAAGGAGAAGAATCTGAGAACTGAAGAGAAAAGGGACATTTGCAGGCCCTTTTCCTTCCCAAATCCGAGAGAGGAGCTCAGCAGCTGGGGTTGTTAGCAGACATCTGCTGAGGACATGCAAAGCTGGAGTTCCAGATGCAAGGGCCGGAGAGCACCTTTTATGACCAATTTGGCACCATTCAGATCTCTGCAAGTTACCCCATACAGCTTAGACTGTCTGTTGCTAAGTTTAGACACTAGAGAGGAGGTAGTAGCGGTCTTTTCAAAAGATTGAGGGGTCCCAGGGTGAACAACCTCTGCTCACTCCTGCCCTGAGGGGGTCCTTTGAAATCTAGTCTCCCACCGAAATCCACTGCTCCGCTGCTCTCCGCTGTGGGGAAGCCAAGCCCTGGAGGCCCCGGTGGATAACTCAGTACCAGCAGAAGGCTGTTGGAACTTTGAGGTTCGCTATGGTCGGGGCAGCTTCCTTTCAGCAGGTAAGAAAGTGTACTGCTGTGGAGATGCTCCTAGGCTGTTCTTAATCACTGCTGCTGGCCAGCAGGTTAGCGCTTAAGCGAAGCTCGACTGCCCTTCACTGTGAGGTCAAGTCCGCTCTGTGGTTCCCAGCTTGTATTCAGTGAAGCATCAGTAGCAGATGTATTTGGGTTTATGCGTCGCAGGCCTTGGGCTGGCCTCTCAGGTGCCGGCTCTGCATCTCAGGACTTGGAAACACTTAGAATTAGACTCAGCCACCCGATGGCACCATGGTATGAGACGCGGGCACCAGGTTGACTGGTCCCAGGTCTGCGATTTGGAGCTTTCTCACCCTTAAGAGCCCTCTGCAGCTATAGAGCTGGAGAGAAAATTGTTTCTCTTTGTGCCTCATTTCCCTCCCGTGCAGGCCTGCTCTCCTGTGCTCTGTGTTCTCGTCCTCTGCATCTCCAGAACAGTCTGTTAGTGCCCTCAGACTCTGAAGGGGGAGATCCATTTTCATTTCTGCAAGGTTATCTCAACTCTCAGGAATGTGCAAATGAAAAGACTAATTTTAAAAATCCCCAATTAATCATTTAACAGCACATATGACTCATTGGGCTAGGTGAGTGCTGCGCTGAAGCACTCAGCTGTCACAGTCCCACCTAAGCCTGTTCAACTGCAACGCATAGTGACTCCTTGCTTGTCAGACCCATTGCCTCTTCTATGTCTAAGTTTTCTTGTCTTCTCTGGAAATATAACAGTGTAGTCCTGATCTATTTTTAAATATTGTATGGAAAAACTACTTTCAATTCAAAGCAAGGAAGGAACAAACAAACAAACAAAGATAATAGTGGTTAAGGGGCTGGAAAGATGGTGCAGCTGATAAGAGCATTTGTTGCTCAGTTTCCAGCACTTCATTTGGGTGGCTTACAAGTCCCGGTATCTCCAGCTCCAAGGGAATCTACAGCCCTCTTCTTGCCTCCAAGGGCAGTGTAGTCACATGCATACACAGGATTGCGTGCGTGCGCACTCGTACGCGCACACACACACACACACACACACACACATGCACAATACACACACAAACACATACCTCATACCCAGCCACACACACACACACACACACACACACACGCACAATACACACACAAACACATACCTCATACCCAGCCACACACACATACACACATATACACACACTTAAAAAATTAAGTTATAAAAAGTAAAATATTGGTTAAGAAAGTAATGAGTAATTTTGCATGGATTTTTATTATATGAATAATGAAATATTGTGTATATTCCTTTGTAATGTCTAATTACTCTTACTATTTTTTTTCTGAGGCAGGGTCTCACCAAGTTGCCCAGGTTGGGCTTAAACCGACTCTGTAATCCAGGCCAACTCTGAACTTGCACTTCTGCGTCATGCTTCCAAACGTCTGAGATTACAGGTCGCAGCTGTATGCCATCTAATTGAGCAGTTAGGCGAAGGACTCAGCTCCTCCGCCGTTCCTCCTCAGGGCTCTTCTCTTCTTATTACACTGATATTTCCCCTTCCTGGCTCTTACCTGTCAGTCTCTTTCGCCACCTTTTTTGTCCTTTTCCAGTTGCCTGGAGGTGTTGTAGAGTCCTCTCCTTACCTTTTTTCCTCCCTCAGGTCCTGGATCCCAGGCTAGCCTTCCCTGTGGGTTTTTAGTTAATGAGTTTTATGTGGTAAATCCCCAGTTTCTTGTCTTGAAGACATCTTCTCTTTTGAGCCCCAAGTCTATTTCCGCACTGTGGTTGGATAACTGGCAGGACTTCCTGAATTCATTTCATCCATGTTATTTGTCTGAATCTCTCCTTTCTTTCTCCTTCTTCTTTTTTTCATTCTGGAGCAAATGAAGTGATGCTATGTAAGTTCTACTCATCCTTCCTGATTATAACTCTCACATTTGAAACACTGGCTTAGGGCTGAGTTTGCAGCTCCGTGGTAGAGAGCTTGTCTAACATTTGTAAGGCCCTGGTTTCTATTTAGCCCTGCCAAAAAAAAGAATATATTATGAAGATAGTCTGATAATAGCTATTGCTGTCTTAAATAGCCATACACTTTTTTACTGTAGAGATTTCATCCCTCTGAAATCCTATCACTGCAGGCAGTCATGTGTGTTTGTGTGTGTGTGTGTATATGTGTGTTATAAAATGTATATTGGATACTTGTGAAGGTATATTTTATTTAACTAAGATACACATGTAAGTTTCTTTCATATAGCATTGTTGGTAATAATAAAAGTCTTTCGGGGAACATTCCATCCACAGGGAGATGAAGATATAGTGGGGTTCAAGGGGTCATGTCAACAATTCATCTTGAGGTAAAACTGGAAGCACTCCTTGCTGACCCAAGTGTAAACACTTTGGTGCCTGCAATAGTGTTTGTCTATAAAACTGTCCCCCAAATAACCCAGAATGTCCTTAATATCTGAAAACACCATCAAAATAAGCACTCACAATGTAACAATCCCCATTGTAAAGCCCTCGAGAGCGCACTCAGTCACCTGCTTTGAGAAACACTGCTTTCTGCCAGCTGTCCCTTCACGGTTGCCTGATGCTGCAGTATTGTTGAAAGTTCATGTCCCTGCCCTGCTTCTACCCTGAAATTACAGAATGAGAATGAACAAAGACCTAAATATGAACTTAAAATTGAGTACACTGGAGCCTGAGAGTTGCTTTATTTCTCTGACGAGCTCAGCAGCAGGGCGGGACAGTAACATACGTTGCAAGGAGGATGCCTCAGGCACACGTGTTTTTAGAGAAAAGCTACTGGAGGCTTTCAGGTGATCCCATCTCTGCTGGATAGAGCAGCTCCTGCCCTGTACCCTGGGAAGAGGGGAGGGGCAGGCCTCTGCAGCTTCTTCCTCTCTATGAGACCAGCGGACCACAGCCTGAGCATGGAAGGAAACTGTGGCCAGAAAGGCAGTGTTCACAGGGAGGCTGCCAGGCAGGGTCTCCACACATAGACGAGGTCTTCACCTGCTGGATCCCAACCCCTGCCTTTGTTGTCACTTTTCATCGTCACACAATAGATTGTGTCTGTCCCACAGTATCTGGGAGAGAACCAAAGTCAGTATGACCCATTTATTCTTCTTCTGGTAATTCCAAAACTAACTAAGTCATCATACTTAGTTGCTTCTGTGGAATTGCGTTAATGAATCTGGGCCCTAAAGATTCTTGGAAAATCTCTTCCTTTCACAGTAGAAATTTCAGCCTCAGCCAGAGGCCTGACCCTCTGCTGCTTCCTGTCAGTTTTCATCAAGATGGAGCAGCAGTTGCCTGATGCAGCCTGGCTCTCGTGTCAGTGTGAGCCAGTGTATCAGCCAGGGTTCTCCAGAGGGGAAGAACAGTACAGTGCATATGTATTGCATAAGGGCATTTACTAGAGTGACTCATAGTCTAGGCACTGAGTGGCCTCACAATGGCTCTCTGCACACTGAGGAGGTCAAGAGGCTGTATGCCTCAGTAGTCCCGGTCTGGCACTGAACGTATAGAGGTTTCCTAGGCAGCTTCTGGCCTTCAGTCCACATGGGAAGGCTAAAGAAGCTGGATTCTGATAACAGTAACATAGACAGGCCAAACAGACGCACAGCAAGAAAAACAGAAGCAGGCGAGCCTTGCTCATCCTTGGGCTTCTTCCTGTCTAGGTTGCCACTAGAAGATGCTGCTCTCTCTGACCAGGTGTTTTTCTAACTCGGTCTTTCCTAGAAATGTTTTCACAGGCCCACCCAGAGGAGTGTCTCTTAGTTCATTCACCCAGATTCAAACAAGTCAAGGATCACGATGCTTATTGCAACCATACAAATACTTAGGAGACATCAGACTTCCCAACTTAAGACCATTAGCACCTAAGATAATTTCATATGACTTTTCCCAGTGACAGAAGATGCCCTCCTCTGAATATCCCTAGAATAGACTGCCAGTAGCCAGCGCTATCTGTTGGCTTCCATTTGTTGGCTTTTCTTCATAAAGTAAACACAAGGTTAACACTGCTCAAATTGCATGTGGATCGATATTTTTAAAACATTGGCTCCAGGGAACTGGAGGAGATGTCCTTCTCGGCCATGGATAAAATTGGTCCTAAATTGTGGTAGCCTCTGACATTTGTTCTTTATAGGACAGTCTTGACACTTCTTCCTCAGGGTGCGGTTCTTATATGCTGTAATATCTCACTGTCAAATCTTGAGACATAACAAGCCCCAACTCATTAGTAAATCTTGTCTGGGCGTGGGAAGGGCAGGGGCTAGCTGCTAAGATGGATACAAGTCAGCCTTGAGCCTGTCCATGGAAATAATTCACAGATAGCAAACATTTTGGTTCCTCCAATAAATAATGATTCTATCCAGGCCCTTTGTCCCTAGTATAAATTATCTTCAGTTACAGGGCTAAGAGGACATACTTCTAATTTTCAGAGTCCAAAGAGTCACACTTCTAATTTCCAGAGTCAAAAGAAGCTCCGGGGGGGTTCCCCACTCCTTTGGAATGCTTGCTTCCCTTTCTGCTAAAATGGAGACACCATAGGCACAGTCTTTACACTTCTAAAGTTCATCTTTGTCACCACACAAAACACTCTTGAAATTCAGACAGCATACATTTCACTCAAAGACATGCTAGCCATGTCAAAGGAAGACCTTCATTTTATTCATCCTTCCTTTGATTCAAGCAATATGGCACACTACCCGTGTAACACAACCAATCTAGCAATAACCAAGGCAGATGTGAACAGATTCTTTGGAGGCTTTGGGTTAAGGTCTTAGAAGGGCAGACCCAGAAAAGGAAATGATCTTCAGAGTTTTGTGAGAGAGTACCTGGCCAGGGTGGCATTTAGTGACTGATATGGAAGTCAAAGAAGATGGTAAAGATGAAGCAGCAGAAGAGTGGGTTATGGCAAGAGCTGATTAAAGACAGTTTTAGGTAGCAGAAAGTGCAAAGGCCAAAGGTAGAAAAGTTCTAGGCATAGTCTAGAAGAAATGATATAGCAGGATGTGTAGGCAAAGGCAGTGTCCAGAAAAGGAGTTGGTTGGCTGGCGGTGCCCTTTCTTGCTCACATCATGTGCAGAGTTGGGTCTTTCCCAAGCATTCTCAGCAGACACGAAAGAGTTTCAAATTAGGAAACGACATGTTGGTGATATTAGGAAGGAAGGCTTGGGGAAAAGACAAGTTGGAAGACAGAAGATAATTGGGAAGCTATTGCCAGAGCAAGACAGTAGTAGATGAGAGGAAGGGACAGCAATGGACAGGGAGAGGAATGAGTGGATTGGAACTCATTGAGTCGGAATGGATTGAGAGGTTGATGCATTGCACTCATTTTGCATGTGTTTGCTAACACAGTGATTACAGATGCAAACAAAGTTATACGGGGGAAGAAATGCCTCTAAAGTTAGATGTTACTCCTGTAGCCATCTGACCCGTGTGTGTGTGTGTGTGTGTGTGTGTGTGTGTGTGTGTGTGTGTGGTGTTCACTATTGGAAAACTACACATGGGTGTTACTTTCTATGGCAAAGATCTAGGGGACACATATTCATTTAATTCACTTTGAGATTTAGGTGGCTCACACTGGAGCTAGAACAAGGCTTGTATTTGGTCCTTCTAAGTTAAAATGCGGCACATCATGAAGGATTATGGATAGCCAAGTTGTCTCTTTAAACAGTTTTATACAAGCTTGTGTAGGGCCAGGAAATTACCAGGCTCCAGAATATCTAAAGTACAGTTCAGATATAAATAAAAATTATCCTTAACAATGCCTCTGGGTGTCTACTGCTGTAAACAAACAAACAAGCAGAAACCAAACAAATGGCTATGCCCAAAAGCAACCTGGGGTTGGGGTGGGGATGGGTTTGTTTTAGCTTAAAATTCTCAGGGTCCTAGTTCATTGCCGAGGGAAGTTTCCAGGCAGGAACTGAAGACAGGAACCTGGAGGCAGGACCTGAAGCGCAGACAGTGGAGAAATGCTGCTAATTGGCTTGCTCTTCATGGCTTGTTCAACCTGCTTCCTTGTGTTATCCAGGACAACCAGTCCTGTGTTGGTGCTGCCCACAACGCACTGGGCCCTCCCACATCAATCATTAATCAAGAAACGCCCCCCCCCCCCCCGCAAGGCTTACCTACAGACCGGTTTTACAGAGGCATTTCTCAATGAAGATTCCCTGTTTGCAGACGTGCCTAGGTTTGTGTCAAGCTGACAAAACACATCAGCACACTTGGCCCCTTGTCAACTCAACACACAAACACACCACTTAATCACCAAAGCCTTTTCTTTCTTCTTCAGTCACAAGACCTCACATTAATATCCATATTGAAGTTGAAAACATTCCAACTTTTAAAAGTCCCATAGTCTTTAAATTTTCAAGCACTTTAAAAGTTCCATCTCTTGAGAGCATCCAAAGTCTCTCACAAAGTTAAAGAAAGCCCCCTATGAAGTAGGCAGCCTGGATTATCCACAGTCTCGTCTCAAAGTTCCAAATCACTGAGCTGTGGGCTCCTGTAAAATCAAAACTGTGTGAAATACTTTCCTAATCCAAGAAGGAAGAACCAGGATCTAGTTACATTGAAATCAAACAAAGACAAAGAAAGAAAGCACAGCAGTGTAGATCTGCACTAGATTTCTGGGTATCACAGTCTCCCAGGCTTGCCTTTCAGGCTCAGACCAGCTCCACTCCCCAGGGCTGTCCTCCGTGGTCTTCCTAGGGTACTGACATCTCCATAGTGCTGGGGTCTCTGTTACAGCTGTACTTACTGAAAGAAGCTGTACTTCTTTCAGTAGCCTCTGCTGGGCTCTCCTCAGGGACTCTGAGCCAGGCTCGTGGCACGAAGCCCCAGTTTCTCTCCATGGTCCTTTCAATCCTGGGACTTTTAGTTCACCTGAGACAGCACGTGCACCAATGGACCTGACGTCTCCTGGTGCTGCAACTCAGGTGCCCCCTCAGGGTTTCTACACCCATGCCACCTTGGAGATGATTTCACATTACCGCATTTGGCCGGCCGCATGAGGTACAGCCTCAGCTCCCTCTGGGACACAGCTGTGTGAGCGTTCAGAAGACGTTACCTCGCTAATGCTGGTCTCTTCTTCATCGTCACAGCTCAGGCTTGAGGGTAGGGTTTTGCTGAGGGGATAAATGGCAAGTAGAAGAGCTGACTTTATTATCAGTCAAAGACTGTACCACCACTAATGAATAATTTAGTTCAAAACTGTGTGTTCTAGTAAATACACCGTTCTGGCTTGCCTGGGGCCACCCCTGGCAGGGATCTTCTTTCTTGTCAGCTCTTCTTGAGGCAGTGGAGGGAGAAGGACATCAGCAGAGGGTAAAACTTGGTTGTTATGAGATATTTAGGTTTGCTGTATAATAATAAAAAGTTTACTTCTCTAAGTCTAAGTTACTATGCTACGGTAGCTGACCTGCCTTCTGTGATCCTCTGAGGCCAGAGACTGCAGTTTCTGGCACTAGCAAAGGATTAAGTAACTAGGTTTTGTACTGTCTCAGCAGGAACTGCACGGACTCTAACTTTCAGCCTGCTTGTCAGAAGTCACAGGAAGAAAAAGGGACACTTAGAGAAGTGATTATAGCATCTATTACTGAGTAGTAAAAAGTTTCCTAATATTAAAGCTACCTAAGGGGAAAAGCGGAAAGATCCTAAATGAGGAAAGGGAAAATTTCTTGTAAGTGGGGAAAGGGAAAAAAATCCTCTCTCTCTTTCTCATCTCTTTGTCCTCAGTACTTATACATCTTTCAGAATACATGATCACATGTTACCAAGTTCATCACAAGTTCACACA
>JADRCD010227035.1:0-29862 GCA_019843815.1 Montemys delectorum
TCACATCCATTTTGATAATGAATAATAAGGACTTTGTGGCTTGTGAATTCATCACCTTTAATTTTCCACACTTAGAAGTTTTATATGGTTGTTTCACTGTCTTTGTTCATAACTATGTTAGCTTACATTTTGACTATATTGATTTTCAGGAAGAGAATCTTAAATTTTTCTAGGATATATTTAAGTTTATACTTTTATGCTTTAGCAATAACAATTACTTCTATGATTTTGAATTCCTATAGTTTGTTTGCTTTTAAATTTTATTTAATCTTTTTTACAGTCCACATTGTATCCCCTCCTGGTCCATCCTTTGACAGTTCCACATCATATACCTCTCCCTTTCATCTCCATGAGGATGTTCCCCCGACCCCAACCCCACCAGACCTTTCCACTCCCTGGAGCCTCTAGTCTCTTGAGGGTTAGGTACATCTTCTCTGACTGAGTCCAGACCTGGCAGTCCTCTGTTGTATATGTGTTGGGGGTCTCATATCAGCTGGTGTATGTAGCCTGGTTCCTGGACCAGTGTCTGAGAGATCTCTGGGCTCCAGGTTAGTTGAGATTTCTATATTGATTTTTCTAACACTTGAATCAGGTGTTTTATTCTTTTAGTTTATGTATAATATATGAACGCTTTATTATGACCTTAGTGCTGTTTGATGCTGTTGTATTTTTTTTAGATCTTTCTATACTTTAGTTTATTTCCCAGTTTAATAGACAATTATATTGAAAAGTTTTACTAATTCCCCTTTGATAGAATATTCAGCATCCTAATTTGAGTGTATATATTTTCTACTCCTTATTTTCCTCTTTACTCACATAAGAGTAACTGGACAACATTTATGTTTTATGACTTAGGGGTATTTTTGTCGTAACAATTTTAATTGTGATTGTTTATGCAAATCTGGGGGAGATATTTTGCCTTCTTTCTCTTCGTATGGAGTTCAATATACTTTGATGAAGTCAATTATATTTCTTGTATTTGTTATATACATATTTTATATATTTTGCTTTTGAATATTATTTCTATGATTATTATTATCCAGTTCAATGGCTAATGTTATCAAGTAGATTGGAGTGGAATTCTGATGAAGTATCATTTGGAATAAGTTTATGATAGCATTTCCAAGGAAATTTAGTTCATGAAGGCTCTGTTTCATTCATTGATGGAGGACAATTTGAATAGATGATAAATGTTAGTGGAAAAACAGAAGATAGTGACTAGTTTCAGAAAGTACATTGCTGAGGACATGTTTATAGATTGTAACTATCCCTGTCTTGTCTATACAATTTTATACTCCCTGGATATCGTGATTTAAACACTCTTCACAATCACAGGGTCCTAGAACTCGATAATCAACTCTGTCTAAGTTAAAATCCTGGGGCTTTTGAACTGTGTCTGAACTCTTGGAAACTATGAGTCAAAATCAAAATTTGATCCTTAGCTATTTGTCATGAAAAGAAACATTCTATGCAATACACTGACATTTGTGCTTTTAAGAGAGAAATCCTTCAATTATTTTAATATTATACATAATAATTGTATGTACTAACTGGATTTAATGTGATTTACCCATGGATGCATACAGCGTATAAGACTACAAGTATTGATCATAACAAAATTCTCTGTATCTACCTACAAAACTTTTTACCAATCTCTAGTAAATACTGTTCATTTTTTGTTGAACTTCTTAGCTTCATTACATTAAAAGTATGTGTTATATGTTTAATTTCCTCAATATTATGTCTTGTGGTTTTTTTGCTTCAAGTGATGAGGGAACATGCTTTTCACATGATGAATACTCTATTTTTTGTAATGTCTTACATATCCTTTATACATTAATCTGCTAATTGCCGTTTAAGGTATCCATATCTCAGTTACTTTGAATTATATAGCAATTATAATGGGTATCCAGGTGTTGATTGGATTTTTTAAATTTAATTTTATATATATATATATATATATATGGAAATATGATAGTATTAGGTATATTTTTGTTTTGTTATGAGAAACTTCAATATTTTTCTGTATAATGCTATGTATTTTACATTATTCCAGCAATGCATGAATTATCTTTTCTCCAAATTCTTCTCAATATTTATTATAGGACACATTCTAATATGGTGAGAAATTATTTCTTTGTAGCTTTGGATCGTATTTCTTTTTTTTTTCCTTTTTTTTTATTAGATATTTTCTTTATTTACATGTAAATTTTCCCTTTCCCAGGTTCCCCTCCAGAAAACAAACAAACACACAAAAACAACAAGAACAAACCCCTTGTTGCCTCCCCCCTCCCCATGCCTGCCACCTCACCCCCTCCCACTTCTTGGCCCTGGCATTCCCCTACACTGGGATTGTATTTCTTTAGTGGTTGATGATATTCAGAACATTTTTATAAGTTTGTCATTTATATTTTATCTTTCAAGATATATATTCCTTTCAGATCATTTTTCCTCTTTTAATTGACTTTTTACTTTTTAGTATCTTATATGTATATTGTAAATATTAATTTCTGAAGACAAGAGTTAGAAAATATTTTCTACTTTTCTACATTGTTTTTTTTCCCTCAATTGTTAGCTCTTTTACTAACTGTAAGGTATAGTTTAAGTGTGATATAAAGCAATTAGAAAGTTTGCTTCTGTTAGTGGTACATATGGAATCCTCTCAAAACCATCATTACCTTTAGCAGAGTTTTGAAAGTTTACCTTAGATTTTTGTCCTAGTGGTTTCATTCTTTTCTCTTTCTATTAGGATTTGATCTTTACTTGCACTGAGAGATACCTTGGCAAGTATTAGTATTCTGACAAGGATATCCATTTCTCTGAGGATTGATTTTTTTTTCATTAGAATGGACATTCTTCAAGGAGTTTTTCTTTTGAAATAGAAATAAAGAGGTTTATATTTGAATCCCTGACTCTATTTTTATGTCATCATGACCTTACATTCCTGTAGCTCTGAAGGATGTCTTAGTCATTCCGATTGGTTTGTGTTCCCATGTGCACCACAAATGAATCTGTCACACACATCAATGGGATAGGACAAGGATTACACTGGAATCATATATAGCTTTTGGTACAATTCCCATTTTGTATTCATTCTTATAACTGAAAACATGAGAAACCTTTGTGTGAATTTCTTTGTTTTCTTTTAATTTTGCTTCATAACTTTCATTTTATTTTCTCAATTCCTTCATTCTTATCCTCAGAGACTTTATTTCTTCTAGACTCGTGGGATTATCTTCATTATTACTTTCTCATTAAATCATTATTATGTGGAAAAGGTATTTACTTTGTCTACTGATTTAGTGTGTCCTTAATTTTGCATAATTTATTCATTTGAACCCTCATTGGATGGATTCTTTAAGACTTAGTATGTTAAATCACACAATGTACAGAGGCATAGCATGTCATTACCTCTTTTTGTAAAGGACTCTTTTTTAATCAGTTGTTTAAGTTGCTTATAATGGGTTATGAGCATATTCACCATCTCCTCCATCTACCTTTATCTACCTTTTCCCTTCAATCCCAATGGCATGCCATTTTTATTCATTCATCAATTTTTAATTGTGAAGAGCATATATTTGTGGTCTTTCTTTGGAGTATGGATGTGCTATTATTGAAAATACTATTAAAGAAACCCAGTAGCCCTTCTCCTAACAGTTATAAATTGCAACATCTCTAGGTATAAGACTGGGACTAATGTCTAGTTTCCCCTCCCTTCATTCCTTCAAGTCCCCTCCCAAGCCCCCATACCTCCCTTCTCCCCCAGGTCCACTGGTACTTTGTTTCTCTTTAGAAAAGAGTAGGCCTCCCCGAGATGTCAATTTAACATGGCATAATAGGACCCAGTAAGACTAGGCACAAACTCTCAAATCTAGGCTGGCTGAGGCAGTGCGGTAGAAGGAAAAGGATCCTCAAAGAACAGGCAGATGAGTCAGAAATGCCCCTACTCCCATTGTTAGGACTCACACAAAAACACTAAACTAAACAATTACAATATATAAGTAGAAGATCTAGCACATACCCATGCAGGTTCCATGATTGTCATGTCAGTCCCTTTGAGGCTTGCTTAGTTGAGTCTGTGGACTATGCCCTCCTGGTATCTTTGACCTCTCTGACTCCTACAATCCTTCCAGCTTTTCTTTCATGGGGTTCTCCAAGCACTGCTTAGTGTTTGGCTATAGGTGTTTACATCTGCTCCCATCAGCTGCTGGGTAAAGTCTCTTTGATGAGAATTACTCTAGGCACTGATCGATGAGTGTAACAGAATATCATTAATAATCATTTCATTGAGTTTGAGAGGCTGTCCTGTTTTGTTATTTTCAAAGCATACTTCTATGTTTTAAGATGGTTTTTTCAGAGACACCTGATTAAGAAACAAGAACCAGAATGTGGAATGATAACAATTAAGAGCACATGTTGCACTGGCAGAGCCTCTCAGGAGACAGCTATATCAGGCTCCTGTCAGCCAGCACTTGCTGGCATCCACAATAGTGTCTGAGTTTGGTGATTGTATATGGGAAGGATTTCCAGGTGGGGCAGTCTCTGGATTGTCCTTCTTTCAGTCTCTGTTCCATAATTTGTCTCTGCAACTCCTTCCATGGGTATTTTGTTCCTTGTTCTAAAAAGGATCGAATTATCTACACTTTGGTCTTACTTCTCCTTGAGTTTCTTGTGGTTTGTGGATTTTATCTTGGGTATTCCGGGCTTCTGGGCTAATATCCACTTATCAGTGAGTGCATACCATGTGTGTTCTTTTATGATTGGGTTACTTCATTCAGGATGATATTCTCCAGATCCATCCAGTGCCCAACTAATATAGAAGTAGAGGCCCACAGCCATCCATTGAACTGAGCACAAGATTCCCAATGTAGGAGCTAGAGAAAGGTTTTTTTTCTCTGTTTAGCTGAAGGGGTTTGCATCCCCTTAGGAGGAACAACAATATGAACTAACTAGTACCCTCAGAGCTCCCAGGTACTAAACCACCAACCAAAGAGTACAAGTGGTGGGCACATATGTAGCAGACGATGGCCTAGTCAGTCATCAATGGGAGGAGAGGCCCTGGCCCTGTAAAGGTACTATGCCCCAGTGTAGGGGAATGCCAGGGCCAGGGAGCTGGAGAGGGTGAATTGGTGAGCAGAGGGGAGGGGGAAGGAACAGGTTTTCAGGTTGTTTTTTGTTTTTTGTTTTTATTTTTTTGAGGGGAAACTGGGAAAGGGGATATCATTTGAAATGTAAATAAAGAAAATATCTAAAAACCAAAACCAAAACCAAACCAAAACAAAAAACACACCAAACAAACAAACAAACAAACAAAAACAAGAACCAGAGCCTGGAGCTATAACAATTAAGGGCACATGTTGCTCTTTCAGAGCATCAGGCTCTAAATCCAGCATCCACATGGTGATCCAAAACCATTTATGTCACTCACACATAAAATGAAAAGAAGCATCAACAAACTTTATTACTTTAGGATGGATTTAAGATAAAAGGATGATGATAAAATGTGAAACTTTTTAAATAAATGAGATTCAATTAGTGATATGCTTGGCAGTTTGTGTTTGTAAAGTATGAATATTGCATATTTGCAAGAATCATTCTGCATAATTAGAAAATTTTCTGGATGTTATTTCTTGGCTTACAGCTCCTGACCAAGCATGTTATATATTCATGACTCACTATATGCAGACCTTTTGTTAGACTCAGTTATAACATATCAAACATTAATACAGTTAGTTTTATGTAGACATTAACTCAGATTGTATGTACACATTTTGACATCAAAATATTATTAAGTTTCTAAGTCATCAGTAAAGAACAGTATTACTCAATCTTTAAAAATAATGTAATCTAAGTTCACGTTTGTGTTTACTTTACTTGGTATGGTAAGACAGTCAGTAGGGCATACTGATAAAAGAAAGATTGACAAAATGATAATCAGAATGGTTAGCCACAGAGAGGCATGGATGCCAACAGATGCAAGGGAGGTAGAAATTAGAAATCAGGACAAAAAGAAAATCTCAGCCAAGCATTACAGATATGTATCAGATTAGAGTTTCAAATTTTATAACCATGTATCTTTTATATAGTAGAATACAATATTTAGAGCATTTAAGTCACTTATCTATGTTTGTGTTGTGGCATGAAGGAGGTGGTTTTGAAGTATATTTTTGTAATCCATCTTCTTGCACTTTGTGTAATATATTATCTCTATAATACAATGCATTCAAGTGAAAATACAAAATAAATGTCTATCTGTTGATTTTTTTTTTAGATTCAGAGTACACTTGCAGATGGAAATGTTTTCAGCATTATTTATATCAAACACTTGTGTGGTGCTTTTTGGTGCATTGGAATGTTATAAATGACATTATGCATAACTTGCAGTGGCTATAAAGCATTCTGAAAGACGTTTTAAAAGTAATGCAGAGTATAAGTGATACTATTAAACAGATTTACTCTTGTGGGAGTTTAGCATTTTTCTAGATGTATGACGTTACCATACTCATTCGCTCTTTGGTGAAATCAATTTAGATTGAGATCACAAATCAGCTGTCATTTGGATTTTAGAAATAAAAACGTATCCTTGGTAATTTATACTATTATCAATAACTTCATGTGCCATCTGTAGGGCAGAGAACTGCTTTAGTGATCACAGCTGCAGATGAAACTTATTTTGAAGCAGTGCAATATCATGCAAAGATGTTTTAACAATTAAGTAAAAAAAAGAGGTGGTAAATATACATTATATAAGAATTTATTTTCAAAGAAGTTAGGCAACTTATTCAAGGTCATAAGTTAAGAGAAATAATTGTATTGTACAAAACCAGCTTTCTTTCTTTTAGGCTTGATTATTAATTGTGATTCGTAGTTAAATTGATTAATGGTCTGATTTTATAATTGATTAAATGGACTTGGCTTGGACTATTAGTAGAAAAGTCAAAGTAGCAGTAAGCTTCACATCAAAAGTTTAAAATAAAAAAATGAAACATTATTTGGGGGAAAATGAGTCCTAGATAGTAGTAGGCCTACTTAAGTTCAAATATTTAAATCCAGTGACCAACTTTAGTAGGCTTCTACATGTCAATAACTTAGATGCACAAATTATGTCCTCCTAAACTATGAAAACAGCTGCCACACAGACTTTTCCAATTATACTCCTATTACTTTATACCTGTGTCATGAATACACTAAGCAAGAAACATAGACCAACATGATAATGCTGTATCTTTCTACAACATCAGAATTTATTAGATAATCATATATTCACAGGTATGACAGTTTCAAAGACAACAATTTGCTAGATATTCCCACATTCTTTGATAATATATCCCAGAAAAACAATGCTTTCATTCCAATCTTAATTACTAATAACAATCTCAGATGATATGGTCTATATCTGAAAGTAAATATACCTATATTAGGATATATAATTTATGCAATATATACAAAATTTTGAAGAAACTAGAGCAGAGATTTTAGGTTTCAGACATAGACTGATAAGATCTGAATGAAATCTGTATTGACAGAATAAGGAACTCGGTCTACTTTCAGAGAAGAAGCTGTTGCTGCCCAATCAGACTTCTGTGGACTCATGGTTGAGACCTAACATGTAGATCAGAATCTAGATGTGAAATGAAAGGGCAGTACCTGATTCAGAGTTGGAAATATCTTATGGATAGACAAGTACCAGACTGGTGAACAGGAGAATGGATAGATGGCAGCTGAAAGGCTATCCAAAGCAGAGACTGTGGCAAGCTTCATGATTCTCTGCCCATATGTCTTTGACACATACATTAGATGTCAGATGACAGGCCAGTTGTGAGCCATTGCCATCTGAGTGTTGGATGTCTGGCTGTTATGGAAGTCTAAAGAAGGAGCTATATACTTTCCTAGGTCAAAGTATCCACTAAGTTATGGGGAATGGCTTCTTTTTATGATTTTAATGTGGTATGTGACCCTACAGTCCCAATTTTTGTAATTTTGTTTAAAGGATGCCACCCTTTTCACTGCCATTAATGTCATTCATCATTCTGTGTTTTAGTGGATGGTGCCAGATACCATCCTTTGCAGTCCATAAGGCATAGAGTCACCTCTTATGCCTCAAAATGGACTGAAGACCTATTTGTAAAATGAAATGTCTCATGGATAGACCACTTTTAAAAGCCTCTATTTTACACAACATGAAGTTACTTAAAGCAGAGCAGAGCCTAGTGTCAATGACCTACTATGTTATAAGAATTATGGGTTGATCAGAACACCCATAACAGGTTGAACCACTACCCTGTGGTGATTGTGAGCATGACTTTATTCCCAGATGTAATCAAGTTCAGGGAAAGTGGAATGACAGTTTATAATTCAATATGACACATCCTTTTAAAATGTTCGACATGGACATAGATGTGCATCCCCCAGAGTATCTATGTTGAATCAGGATCAGACAAAAAAAAAATACCATAGAACAATAGACTCAGAGGCTGAGGTCAGGCATCTGGCAGCCAAGAGATGCCAAGACTGATAACTAGATTCTAGGAAATGGCACACTGTTTTCATTTTACACTTTTAGCTTCTGGAATGTTAGTAAATGCATTTCTGTTGTGCTAAGCCCTTCAATTTGTACTGATTTGTCATGGCAGCCCTCAGCTTTTCAAGTAGCTGTTATGCACTTGTCCTGGGGAAGACTAAATTGTCTGATGAATCTGACATTAAATTTAATGTTAATTAGAGCTGTGTCTCATTCTGCTATGATTATGTATGTTAATTCATTTGTTTATTCCTTTTCTAAGGAGAAGATATATTGCTCATCAGTAATAATAAATAGATGATTCAGATGAATTAAATATACCTAGGTAAGCTAAAATATTATGAATGAAAATAAGATATTAAGTCATTAAGTCATGAATGTGACTTGCTTTAATTTATGATAAGGGACACAAATATGATGTCATACAAATCCCTGTTGAATAAAAACCCATTGACCAGAATTAACTTGTGAAAGTCAGTTATATTGAACTTAGGATAGCTTGGACTGAACACTCAAATACAGAGATAAGAACTGAGGTAGGAAGCAGTTGTGAGAGAGATTTATGTGCCTACACTCTTGAGTCTAAAATTTATTGAATGGTGGCAATTACACAGGGAAGTACTTGATATTAAAGCACATTTTCTTTAAAAAGCTTATTAGCATATACTCATTGTCCTAAGTGATTTTCATGTAACATTTTCTTTCAGTTATAAATTATACTTGATCCCAATTTAGGCATGTCATTGGATTTCCTTTTCCTCAGGTTCTTCTCCATTTTTGTCCTGGCAGTTCTTTCACACAGGAACAATTATGGGTCAGAGTTTTTAACTGTGAGATAGCAACTCCATCCCTCACTTGATGCCCTGTCTTTGTACTGGAGGTGGACTCTACAGGTTCCCTCTCCCCGCTATAGGGCATTTCATCTAATGTCCCACCTTCAGAGTTCTGAGAATCTGAGTCACCAACCAGGCAGCATACCCCAGGTGCTATGAATCTCCCAACACATAGAGAGCAGGGGACTGCCTGGTCTGGACTCAGTCAGAGAAGATGCACTTAACCCTCAAGAGACTTGAGACCCCTGGCAGTGGGGAATCTGGTGGGGTGGAGGAAGGGAGTGGGGACACACTCTTAGAGATGGGGCAGGACATATGGGATATGGGATAGTAAGAGGGTGGAACGGAAAGGGGGATAAAGTCTGGACTGTAAAAAAAGAATAAATAAATAAATAAATAAATAAATAAATAAATAAATAAATTGTGCTTGACGATATCCATAGTAATTATTCCATCTTTTCCTGTTGTAATTCTTGCTAGTCTTCATTCTTTTCTGACATGAAAGTATTTATAGCACACACATATATAACATGGGCCTACATAGGAGAGAAAACATAATATTTGTCATTCTGAGTTTTGTTTTATTCAATATTCCCACCATGGGAAGTATATGGACAAGAGTAAACAAGATAAAAAGAGTCAAATGAATTTGCCCTTTAATACAATTATATTAATTCTATTTTTGAGTATGATATCATCATAACCTATCCACAAGTCAGTATAGGCAAATGTCATACCTTCTAATACTATTCCAAAGGCATTTAACACCCTTCCATTTTTAGGAGATGATATTCTACCCATAGCAAATACCTACTTTGTATTCAGTCTTATTTGGAATATTTTTTATATTACTCCTCCTCAATCTTCAACTACTGACAGTAGTATTTGAAAGAATTGATATTCATTTGTTTTTGATACTTTATCTGATGTATTGACCTTCACATGCTACATCAAAAATTTGGGTGGGTACTTTCATCTTTCCACAATATCAGCATTTATTGCATAACAATCAATTGACAAGGTATAGTGGTTTTAATGGCAGCAATTTGCCATCTAATCCCACCTACCATGGCAATAATACGAGTCAGAGCCTATAACAGTGCAGTATGAGTTTACAGTGTTACAGTTTATTCTTGTCCTTGAATACCCCATTATCTTTGGA
Source organism: Montemys delectorum (assembly GCA_019843815.1). NCBI lineage: Eukaryota > Metazoa > Chordata > Mammalia > Rodentia > Muridae > Montemys > Montemys delectorum. The sequence goes on from JADRCD010227035.1 coordinate 10,517, forward strand.
CTACACCAACCCACCATCTCCAAATAATGACATGGAGACTTTTTATTATTTATAAAAGCTTAGGCCTTATCACTTAGGCTCATTCCCAACTAGCTCATATAACTTAATAATCCATTTTGCCATGTTCCCCATTACTTCTTATTCTTTCCCCATATGTCCAATTTTCTCTGTAAATGGCTGGCTAATCTCTCATACCTGATTCTTTCCCAGAGTTTCTATCTCTACCCAGAAGTCCTGACTTTCATCTTCTGTACTGCTATTGGTCATCAACTCTCTATTAAACCAATCACAAGGTAATGGTGAAGAATGTTTACAAAGTGATGATTCAATAAAAATAACAATAGCAAGGTCTAGCATGTACTCAACTCTTGTGTGTATAGAAATCAACATTTGAATAACATAATGGCCATTACACAGTTTACAAGAGATTATCCCAAGGTCCCATATTTTCCAATCTAAACTTAAAACATGTAAAAGAGTTTTAGTTGGACATGAGGTATTTTTTCAAGGTTTTCATGCTGTTAGATAGTCATTCCTTATGTACTTGACACTTTGAAAATTATGTATTCACCATTTTTCTTTCATTACTTTGTCATTATTTTCCTCTCTTTGTCTTTAAATTAGTCTAAAATCTTACATTTAAAGATATACAGAAGCTTTCCTAAGTGTTTGCTAATGAAAATATTTCAAGTTAGGTCTTTATTCAAAAACATAAAAAGGGTAAGTTTCCTTTGACAGGACATTGGCAGAAATTAAAACATATATGCTTTGCTAAAACATGAGAGAGAGAGAGAGAGAGAGAGACAGAGAGAGACAGAGACAGAGACACAGAGACACAGAGACACAGAGACACAGAGAGAGAAAAAGACACACACACACACACACACACAGAGAGAGAGAGAGAGAGAGAGAGAGAGAGAGAGAGAGAGAGAGAGAGAGAGAGAGAGAGCAAGAGAGAGAGAGAGGGAGTTGGGGAGAAAGATTTGTTCTTCAAACTAAAATGCATTTTTTAATAAAAAGAATAGATTTTGAATTTATTTTTGCTATGACATTACCGACTACTCATTTTACTTAAATTCATGAAACAATCAATTTGTGCTTCTGACAGCCACAGGTGATTCTGACCTAGAAATCATGATTTATGTTGTAAATAGTTAATTAGTTTAAAAAATGCAGGTGTGTTAGTTACAAAGGTGACTCCAGTATTCAGATTCCCTTTGCATTTATTGTTCTGGTTATTTCTATAGCATGTTTATGTTTTCTACATTTATGCATAAGTAAGGGAAGTTTAAAATGTTGTACCAAGATAGTGTAGCTTTTCTTGTTATAATATAAAAATAGAAGGTGAAGTATTGTTTTCATTACTAGAAGAATAATTTTAGAGACTGATTTTGAAAACCGGAGCCAGTATAGATTTTTATCACATCATGCTATTATTTTTGATAAGATAGCAAGAATTTCAGATTTTTAAGATGTATTTGTATATGTTGATAAGTCTTTAATTTAAGAAGACTTATAAGAATGGAAATTCTTATTAAAAGAATAAACTTGTATTTACACAAAGGAAATACTTTAGGGACTTGTGTAATTATTTTTTAATACTATTGAATATCCAGCCACAATTATGAAATATAATTTGAGTAAAAGGATCAAAATGCTAGCTTCAAATTTTTCTGCTTCATAAAGCTGAGATATTGGCTTCTCTCCTAATTTTTAGACCAGTCTCAACCTAGTCTTTGAGTCGTAATTTTTTGTTTACTTAAGTTCTTCACTTAAAGAAAGAAATCTGTGGAACAATTTTATGTGAACTAATTTTATTCATATTAATTTAATTGTCTATTTTCAGGAAATCTCCAAAAATAGCAGTACATGCTATAAGTAGAGAATGGGTTGAAGCTTTGATGTTTCTCAGAGGCCCTCCAACAAGCATCCATGGATGAAGCATCAGAAGGAGCTAGAGCTAACTCTAAAGACAGTGCCCTCAGTTCCCCAGTGTGTAACAAAACACAACACACAGCACAGTAGACTTACCCTACAGCAACAGGTATGCTGTCTGATTTAGTCAGGTTCACAAGGCAGCTACCCTATAGCACTAAGTAATGAAATTCATATAGAGACTCAGAGATAGAATTATGAAGAGTTTCTGACACCTAAATAAAGCTCTACAAATTTATCATCTATCTTCTCAAGAGAACACCAGGCTGTAGCCACTTTTAAAGTTCACTTGAGAAAAATGTAGATTTATTTTTCCCAAGAAAAGCTACTGTGCTTTTTTCAGGTTGCTTACCTTACTTGACTATAAGCTTTTGGGAACTACAAAGCTTTCCAGTATATAAGATTTTCGGCATCATATTGATAGAATTTGCTGGGGCTCTCCAAAAGTTTCCTCTGTGGGGAACTGGAACAGCAATTTCTCTTTTGATATTGTCAGCACATGCTGTGTTATACAAAGTGCACTTTATCTCCTCCAACTTCTGGTTTTCTCTTGTCTTTTACCACAAAAGAAGCTATATATGTTCATAACTCTGGTTATTTGCAAAAGAAACACGATATCAGGAACCCTTCATAATGCCACCCTGTGTCCTTTGAAAAAACTGAAAATATAATCTTCATTAAAATTAGAAACTAGCTGGCAGTGGTGGTGCACTCCTTTATTGGCAGCACTCCAGAACCAGAGGCAGGTGGATCTCTGAGTTTGAGGCCAGACTGGTCCACAGAGCAAATACTGAGACAGCAAGAACTAACCCTATGTGGAAAAAAAATGTCTTTCGACAGAGGAATGGATACAGAATATGTGGTATATTAACACAATGGAGGGCTATTCATCTATTAAAAACAATGGCTTCATGAAATTCCTAGGCAAATGTATGGAACTAGAAAATATCATCCTGAGTGAGGTAACCCATTCACAAAAGAACACACATGGTATGAACTCACTAGTGAGCAGATATTAGCCCAAAAGCTTAGAATACCCAAGATACAACTCACAGACCACAATGAAGCTCAAGAAGACAGAAAACAAAAGTGTTTCCCTTCTTAGAAGGGGAACAAAATACTCACCGGAAGAAATAGGGAGCCAAAGTGTGGAGCAGAGCCTGTAGGAAAGGCCATCAAGAGACTGCCCCACCTGGGGATTCATCCCATATACAGCCACCAAACCCAGAAACTATTGTGGATGCTAGGAAGTGCTTCCTGACAGGAGCTTGATATAGCTGTCTCCTGGGAGGCTCTCCCAGAGCCTGACAAATACAGAGGTAACCAAACATTGGACTGAGCACCCTAATGGAGGAGTTATAGAAAGGTCTGAAGGAGCTGAAGGGGTTTGCAACTCTATAGGAAGAACAACAATATCAACCAACCAGATCCACCCCTCCCCCAAGAGCTCCCAGAGTCTAAACCACCAACCTAAGAGTACACATGGAGTGACCCATGGCTCCAGCTGCATTTGTAATGGAGGATACCCTTGTCAGGCAACAATGGGAGGAGAGACCCTTGGTTCTGTGAACACCATCATAGAAGCAAGGGGGAGGGGGCACAGGTTAGAGGCTTCGGGAAGGAAAACCAGGAAAGTTGATAAGATTTGAAATATAAATAAAGAAAATATCCTATAAAAGAAAAGAAAGTGGAAACTAGGAGCTGGAGAGATAGATCATTGGTTAAGAGCAGTTACCATGGGTTTTGACACACAGCAACAATATTGTAGCTCAAACCTCTGTTTGAGGAATCTTCCAGGGAATCCTATACCATCTCTGGCCTGCACTGTTGCCAGACCCACATGTAGTACAAATGCTCAAACACATAAAATGAGAATCATTAAAAATTGTAGAAGCTAAGCCAAGTAATGAGTCTGCACTCTCTACACAGCACTTCGAAACAGTGACTTCAAGGGCAGCGTGGACTACCTGAGACTCTATCTTACTAAGGATTTGGGTTTGGGAACTATTTATTCCTTTTGTGTCCATAGTTTATTCCTTTCTACTTTTTTATGTAAAAAATAGTATCCAAAGCATTCTGTGGCACCGCAGCAATGGCTAGAGCAGTTGGGAGATATGTACTTTACCACTTGCCTGTGAGCCTAGCCCAGAGTTGAATTTAGTGCCCAACTTGGTCTACAGTTCTTTCTGAAGTCACCATAATATCTTCTTAATATTTGTCTTTTATTAAAAGTACACGGCTAATTTATATGACTATCCAATACATTAAAAGTGATCATTTTTCCCTTGGTAATAAAAATGAAATTTTCTATTAAATATACTCAAATTCCCATGAAATGTAATTTATACGTCTTCCAGGACTACTCACTACTAGTATTATTAATAATCCCCTCAGCTGATAGTAAAGAATGAGATGTAATTAATGGCACATGGCCACTGGAGAACCATACTTTCTCTGTATTTGTTTCTGCACAGACAGCTTGTTTCCCCCTCGTGCTTTTGGCATCCCCTACAATGTAGTTAATTTTATTTTTTACTGTATGCTTTGAAGAGTAAGAGGTATCAGAGCACTGCTTTAAATCGTACTAGAAGGTTCTAAGGAAGAGGACAGTTCAGTGGAGTTGTCACTGTTAACACTTAATGATTATCATAGCTGTCTCCTGAGAGGCTCTGCCAGACCTGACAAATACAGAGGCTGAGCACGGGATCCCCAATGGACTCCCCACTGGAAGAGTTAGAGAAAAGACTGAAGGAGCTGAAGGGGTTTGCAACCCCATAGGAAGAACCTCAATATCAACCAACCAGACTCCCCAGAGCTCCCAGGGACTAAACCAGCAACCAAAGAATACACTTGGAGGGATCCATCGCTCTAGTCACATATGTAACAGAGGATAGCATTGTCTGACATCAGTGGTAGGAGAGGTCCTTGTCCTGTGAAGGCTTGATGCCCCAGTGTAGAGGAATGCTAGGGCAGTGAGGTGGGAGTGGGTGGGTGGGTGGTTGAGCACCCTCATAGATGCCGGGGAAAGGAGGATAGGATAGGCAGTTTCTGGAGGGGAAACTGAGAAAGGGAATAACATTTGAAATGCAAATAAATAAAATATCCAATAAAAGAAAAAGAAAAAAATATCCCAGGAGCCTAAGAGAATGACCCTAGCAAAGGCAATTAGTACTAAAGTATTTGGAGCCTAAACTGGACATCTTATGTAATCAATTAAGTCCCAGTGAGTGGGAATGGGACACCAACCGAGCCACAAAATGTCCAACCTACAATATCTTCTGCCTGCCAGATGTGTGGGGGAAATGTAGGCAAAGATTTTGTGGGAATACCCAACCAATGACTGCAGTAGTTAAAGGCCTATGCCACAAAAGCAAGCTCAGGAAAAAAAAAATAAAAATAAGAGAAATGTGGAGTTCAGAGGGTAGGGATTTAATTCGGTTGGTAGGGCATATGCCCAGCATGCATGAAGGCGTGGAATGATCCACAAAATAACATAAAGGAGGTGTAGTGGTGGACAACTATATCCTCAACATGTATGAGGCAGAACCAGGAGAATCCATTCAAGATTATCTTCAGCTCAAAATGAGTTAAAGGCCACCCTGGGGTGTAGGAAAACCTGTCTCCCAAAACAAAAACAATAACAAACCAATTAAATAAATTTTAGTTAATATTTGTGATTCTGATATGTGTGGAAATTTTTCAATATCCTAAAGTGTTGAATAACAAAAATTCTAACACCAGTAAAATGAAAAGAATTACACATAACTGTTTGCAGCATATTCAGGCATGATTTGGAGGAGGGTTTTTCTTTTTTTCCCTCAAGCAATGGTTCTTTGACCCACCTTCCTATAATTTTCTTTGAGCATCCTAACCGTCTTGAAAGAGATGCCCTAAGCCTGCTCTCATTCTTATTTTATCACGTTAAATCTCTTACATTTTTAAGAAGTGGAAATGCTTTTCTTTATGCTGCCAAAATTTTTAGAAACAATAAACTAGACATTTCCTTCAAAACTCAGACAGAAACAAAATAAACTTCTTTTTAGCAGAATACATTTTTTCCATCCAAGTAGATGGTGTTTTAATAGACCATGGAAAGGGATAAAAGACATACATGCAGAGCTTACAGCCCCACACAGGAGACCAAAATATCATAGATATTTTGCTCATGCTTTAATTTACTTATTTTTTTTAATCTAAGCAATAACAGTTTTGGAAACACTCTATATATGGTGAGTTTTCAAGTTAAAAGTAGAGTATATTTTCTATTTGGATTTCAATAGTGGACTTGTGGTCTCTATCATATAAGAATGGTCGGAACTCTAATCAAATTCTAACACCTTTGAATTTGTAAGGTACTCTGGCAAGGTGTACCTCGTGCATTATAAATGTCCCCAAAAGGCATATGGACACCAACAGTGAAGCATCATACAAAGTGTTGAAGAGAACTATTCACTGACAATAAAATTCCATACTTATAATAGCATAAATATGCTAAGTGGTTATATTTTATTTATGACATTGAAATATAAAATTGAGTGTTTCCATGGTTACAATAACTCACATATTATCAATTGAAAATCTTAATACAACCCAACTGAATGTCATCTCCTTTGAAAAGGCACAAGTCCACAACCTTGTGAAAGAGAATGTTGCATAGAGAGAAAATAAGTGTTAAGGTCAGAGAGTTCTGGGTTTACTATGGGGGACTGGGTGATCTCACTCACTATAATGTTTTAAAGTGTCATTCATTTATCAGAAAGTTCATTCGACAGCAGAGTAATATTCCCTTGTCTATATATTTTACAAAGAGAGTAAAGAAAGAAAGGAAAAAAGAAAGAGAGAGAAATAAAGAAAAAAGAAAGGAGTTTTAATAATTGCCTTGGATGAGAGAACAATTTTGCTCTCAGGAAACATGATATTAAATAAAAACAGTGCAAGGCACAGGTGACCTCTCTGAGTTATCAGTCAGGGAAGCCCAGAAGCAACCCAAATATCAACAACTGACTTTGCTCTTAGTTTCTCAACACAGTTAGATGTTAAGAACCTCTTGCTGAAAAGAAGAAAGCATGTTGGTTTCAGGATATTAAAACAACAGCAATAACATCACCCCCATCAACAACAACAACAACAACAACAACAATTCAGACTTGATCCGACCAGGAACCTCCCTGATGGCTAGCTTTCAATGCTAGAAGGTGCTATTCTAGCTGCTCCAGAAAAATATCAATGATCTTACCCAGTGCTGGGTAATAATACAATAATAATGTGGTCACTTGAGGAATAGTAGCAAGACTGTTTATAGAGGTGAGCAAATTCTTTATTACATGGATTTGAGATATAATCCACAGGAGGGGATTCATGCCTGTTATTGTAAACATGGCTTAGAAATTTCCAAACTTTGTGTCTTGACTAAGAGAAGACACTATTGATGCTGGTTTGCTAAATTGTTATGTTGCTAAACAACCTTATAAATATTTATGTTTATATCCGTATATCTGTGTTTTTATTCATAGATCTTGTTCAGAGTTTTGTAATACAGTCAGTGGTGGTTAACGTAGAGACCCAAAACTATTCAGTAAGCGACTGTGAATGATCAGCTGTAGACATGATATTTGTATCAACTCTACTCCTTAAGGCTCAGAGAACAAAGAGCAGGGCAGAAAGAATGAAAATAATCCCTTAACATGATATCTACTCCCTTCCTAGGTATGAAGAACCACTTAAAATAGCCCTGGAAACTAGGGTGTCTAGGAATTCATGTATACAGTCTAGCTTCAGTGGTTTTTTTTTCTTGGTCATATTTTTTGAACAAATATTTCTTCTTAAACTATGATTTTCAAGTATGATCAATGAACTAATGTAGAAATTATAAATTAGTGCATCTATTGTCTTTGGAGTGTAATTTTCCACTGTTTAGACATTATAGAGGCAATGTAGAAGGTTTTGTTAACAACAAATAAAACTACATTATGTCTCTATATTTTGCATCTGATTCTCTTATTGGAACCCTGATAAAAAGTAAACTGAATTGGTATAAATAAAAATGCAAGACAAAGGGATAATTTGTGCCCCAGTTTGTCATATCATAGACTGAGAATTCAGATGGCTATAGAATCAATGACAAAACTCTCCTGACAAGTTTTGTAAAAGCTCAATTTTTCTTTGGATTAGTGCTTTCCCATGTGTTATTTCTAGTCCAGGGGTCTAAGATTCAGAAAAGAGAATAATCTATGATAGCACATTTCACATTCTATCTCTAGCCATCCACATTCCAAATGTGCTTTCAGTCCTTTTGGCAAAAGATCTTGCCCCATTTCCAGTAACATTCCTAGGGTCAGAAGTACTTTTTTTTTTTTTTTTTTTTTTTTTTTGAAATAGAATGGTTGCTCTCACAACAAAGCTTTTCTTTTGAAATAATAGAGAATACATTTGGGGAGAAATGAAGACTACTAAATCAAATATCCAATAAAAGAAAAAAAGAATTATATCTACAAAAGGCAGATGATTTGGTAATATAATGTCATGGAAAAATAGTGTTTTAAAGAAGGATGTTTCTGAAGTGAGGCGGGTAGAGAAGTTAATCACAACTCAAAGACCCAGAAGAGTCACCAAGGATGAGACCTAATGGGAAAATAAGAGTGAAACATTTGCAGCAAACAGGTTTAAAGCAAACAAACGAGTAAACAAGAAACTATTGACATTTACCCTGTCAAGATGCAGATACAAAGGTGCATACTGAGCCAGCTGGAGAACCACTATTGGAGCATTGTGACAGTTACAGAATATGATTACCAAAAAGTGGGCAGCCTGAAAATTGAAAGCATGGCTGGGCAAAGTACACAATGAGTTAGCTATTGAGATGCATATATTGCTTTTAACCTGGGGAAAATGCTCAGAAATGTATGCTCATGGAAAATTAAAAGATGTCCCAGGACCATGATATCAAACAATATGGAAACCAGCAAGGCTGAAGTTAATAGAAAGAAATCCTTGGGTAGGCATTTGAAAGAAGAAATTTCCTCTAGATGAGTTATGAGGAAAGGGAGTGGCCAGTTTAAACAATCAAGGTCACTTCAAAGACAGGCCAGCTACAAGACTTAAAAATGTAAAAATAAATAAATATATAAATAACAAGAATATCAGTGAAGTCATCTAATGCTATAAAAAGCAATGATCTGTGATTTTCTTCACACTTCTAATTTGACACTTTACTCAAGAGAAAGTTACCAGTAAGGAGTAGGGTTGTTTCTATAAAGAGCTGGAGCAGTGCTGGAAAGCCTTGATAATATTTGTTATGAAATGTTGATTGCTTGGTGATAGACTAGTAGTTAATGCACAGGAAATTTACCTTGAACTAATCTTGAGTTTTCACTTTTTTAAAGCTTGCTCACACAAATCTTCCAAGTACTAACGGTCTTAGATTTTAAGTAATTTACTTTAGCTTCTTCTATATGGTTTAATTTGGAGATATCTATTTGAATAGCAAATATAGGATGCTAAATAGAGAGAAATTAAGAATGCTAGCATTTCCAAGTTTCTAAATAGAAAGCAGAAATATAGACATTAAAGGTGAGTAGTGCCTCCAAGGGGGAGAGAAAAATAGAATAAAATTGAGAGAAGTTGGTTGCCTTGGAAACTGAAGCCAGGCAGCCACATGTGACTAGATGAGATCACAGTAGCACTTGCGGGGGAAATAACTGGGTTAGCCACATTATAAAGCAATGGATTCTGCTACCAGGAGTTACCTGCTATTAATGCAAATTTTATACATCCAAAAGAGATCAGAAGTTTTTGAATTGATTAAGATTCTAAAATGGGATAACAGATAAGCCTGGAGAGAGGCAAGCACAGTAGCCTCACAGACATAGTACTTTGCTAGGGACAGAGACTCCATTTTTTATTACGAAGGTATATAATTCTGATCCTTGGAACTTGCTTACTAATAACAGAGTTTTAGTTTCCACCATTAAATGTACCCCACTTAAAGTTGATTGAAATCGAAGTTCACAAATTCTGAGAATACATAGCTTAGAATTAGAATAGTCTAATGACAATCTAGATTTGGAGGAAGTAGATTTTTTGAAGTGATTTATGACTAGTAAGTGTTAGGAGTCTTTAAAACCATCATAGACTTGAGAAACAGTCAATATGATACATAGTTGTTAAATCCCTGGGACACTAGAAATGTTTCCAATGAGCAATAAAATAATTTTAGGATCTATTCGTAGGTAATTTCTCAGCCTCTGTGTAGATGGAAATCCAATCAACTATTAGTAACAGTATACTGAAAGACATGGTTCTAACACGGAGCCATTAATACTCAACTGTGGTCAATAGATAAGTCTTCCAGAATAAAACTAAACAGAGAGATGCTAGAGCTAATTAAGATTATCAACTAAATGAACCCACTACATATATATAAAACATTGTATCCAAATATAAAATAATAAGTATTCTTTGCATCATGTCTTGAAAATTTTTCCAAATGCACCCTCATACTAGGAAAAAAAGCAAGTCTCAATAGAAAAAAAAAAAACCGGAAATAATACCCTGTATTCTATCTGATCACTACAGATTAAAGCTACATATCAACAGGAACAAAACCAACAGAAATCATACACATCCAAGGAAACAAAATGCTACTAGCAAGTGAAACATGGGTCAAGAAAACGATTAAGAAAGAAATTTTCTTAGACTCTCCAGAATTGAACGAAAATGAATATTCAAGATATCTTATGTGACTCAAGGAGGGCAGTTCTGAGGAGTAAGTGTCTACATAAGTTATAATCTCAATTAATGTAATCCACCATATACCGAAACTTGGAAAAACACATTATCATATCATTAGATGCAGAAAAGGCCTTTGACAAATAACTCAACACTCCTTCATAATTAAAGTTATGCAAAGATTAGGGACAATTGAGACATACCTCAACATGCTAAAGACAACTTACAAGTCCATAAGCAATATCGAATTAAATGGTGAGAAACCTGAAAGTAATTCTACTATAACCAAGATCGAGAAAAGGATGTTGACTCTCTCCAGATCTATTCAATATAGTTTTGAAATCTTAGCTAGAGAGATAAGAAAACTGAAGGGCATCAAAAGAGTGCAAATTGGAAATGAAGAAGTCAAAATATTTTCCTTGCAGATGATATGATAGTATATATAAGTGACCTAAAAATTCCCCTGAAAACTGATTCAGCTGATAAAGACTTTCAACAATGTAGCTGGATATAAAATTAATTCACAAAAAGCAGTGGACCCCCTACATAAAAATGACAAATGGACCAAGAAAGAATCAGGAAAACAATATTTCACAATATCTGTAAATATATATTATGAGGTAACTCTATCCAAGTGAAAGACTTGTGTGATAAAAGTCTATGAAGACAGCAAATTGAAGAAAATACCAGAATATGGAAAGATCTTCCATGCTCATGAATTGGTAATATTAACAAAGTAAAAGTGGCCATCCTACCAAAAACAATCTACAAAGTTAATTAAATTCCCCATCCCAATTCAACACAATTCTGCACAGATCTTAATAAGACAAATTTCTGTTTCCTACAGAGGTATAATAACACAAAACAACTAAAACAGTTATGAACAATAAAAACAAACTTCTGGAGTTATCATCATCTCTGACTCAAGTTTTACTACAGAGATATAGTAATAAAAACTGCATAGTATTGGCACAAAACCAAGAATGTTTATCAATGGAATAGAATTCTAGATTCAGTCCTGAATTCAGACAGCTCAAGACCACATGATTTTTGATAAAAAAAAATCCAGAAATACGAACTGAAAAATGGCAAAATCTTCATCAAATGGTGATGTTCAAAGAATGGCAGTGTTGAGAAGAATACAAATAGATTCACACTCCTCACCATGCACAAACTCAACTCCAAATGAATTATAGAACTTATTGAATTTGACAGAGGAGAAAGTATAGAATAGTCTTAAACTCACTGGATCAGGAAAAGACTTTCTAAACAGAACATGATTTAGCACAGTCACTAAGACTGACAACTAATGAATGGGACCTCATGAAACTGAAAAGCTTCTGTAAGGCAAAGGATATTGTAGTTCAGACAAAGCAGTAGCCTAAAGAATGGGAAAAATTTTACAAATTCTACATCTGATAGAAGGATAATATTCTAAATATATAAAACTAGATTTCAATCAACCAAATAACCCAGTTGAAAGAATGGGATACTGAAAATTCTTGAAAGAGGAAAATAAATTGGTTGAGAAACACTTAAAGAAATATTTAACACTCTTAGCCATCAAGAAAATGAAAATCAGCCAGGTGATGGTGGTGCACACCAATAATCGCAGCACTTGGGAGGTAGAGGCAGGAGGATTTCTGAGTTCGAGGACAGCCTGGTCTCCAGAATGAGTCCCAGGACAGCCAGGGCTGCACAAAGAAACCTTGTCTCAAAAGAAAAAGAAAAAAAGAAAAAAAAGAAATTTAAAATCAAAACTACTTTGAGATTCAGCCTTATACCAATCAGAGAACCTATTTACGGAGAAGCCACATAATATTGTAATTTTTTTTCAAGTTTTGGTAGACAGTGACAGAATAAAAACATGATAGAATTATTTTCCTTAATGTACAATATTAGACAATAAAGGTTGGTATTGGGCCTAAGAAAGATTTGTCTGGAATTAAATAGGAAGAAGCAAGCAATACATGGAAATAGACCCTTTTCTGGAGAGCAAAGAGCTGCACAAGACCAATTATTTATGTCACTGATTGGGTTAATGTACTATCGCCTCTTGCCTGCATTTACTGGATTATACCACAAATGATGTAGTATGATCAAAAGTGTTCCATCCTGTGTATGACACTATGACTGGTCAGACCACTTCAAAAACAGTGGTAGGATGCATCCTTGGGTAGGTGTACCTGCATTTCAGAGAGCAGCATGCATTGCGTAAGTTTCTGTGGGTGCAGAGGAAGATATATGACGGGCCTTTCAATTTATTGGAGTTCAAATCTGCTCTCTTCCAGTAATAGACCTTGCTCTGAGGTTAGAAATGAAAATTTGACATATTTTCTCAGCCCATCTCAAATTCCAAAATATCTTGTATTTGAACAAAAGATGGACTTCATTTAACACAAAAAGAATCTGTGGCTCAAGAAGGCAAATAAACTAAAATAAAAGTAACTTTTGTTCTCATATTTTTGCCCTCTTCTATGACCTCTGGCTTTGTTATTACAGGACAAGGAGAAAGATAATCATCTTAGGGATAATAATAGCACAAGATCAAAGAGACAAACTGATGTAATCTATCTGAACGAAAGAAGTATTTAAAATGGTAACAAAAATAATAGGGGATATTTAATAATTTCTCAATACCAGATAATGAAGTCTGAGTTGTCATAGATTTTACAGAATTACAAAAAAGGAGGGGTTGATGGCGGTACTGGAATTATACTTGTAGAAACAAACTATAGTTTCAGGTGAATAAATTGTAGTTTATTTAGTGCTCCAGTGAGATATTAGTGTCTAAATTAGAAATGCAAAAGATAAAAGCTTTAGTATGAATAACTATTGTTGATTTTTTTGAGGAGCATGATTGCACCCAGGGTATCAGGGATGCTGGGTTATCTGGCTATATCTCCAGATCTAACAAATGTTTTGATAATTGAGATAACAGAATTTTATTAATATATAATAAATATTATTTTGGAGATAAGTTCTGTTTCTATTTTCCATTAAATCCATTTATTCAGTCTCACATCATTCATTAAGCATCAAATAACTGCCAGAAAGTAACATTTTCCTCATTACAAATCTGTGAACAGAACGACAAAAACCATGTTATTTCTCAAAAGCAAACTCAATACTCCCCCTTCTAAAATAAAGCTAAGGTTAGAGTTTAATAGCATTTAGAAATTAAATTAACTTTGACCATTAATCTTGGTTTTCCTTAAGGCAGTGCTTTGATTTGTTATTCTTCTAAAAGGGTTTTCTGCCACCTCTAGAATATGTAATTAGTTCACCATAAACTTGGATGTAAACATCCTTTGTGTCCCTTTCTCTTCTATAAAACATCTCTAGAATTAAAAAACAAAAATGTAAGTTAATATATCTTATTGTATTACCTAATTTTGCCAATTTTATGTGTTTATAAGGATCAGATATTTCATCATAGCTTTGAAGTGGCTATGCTCAGATTTAGATCTACAAAATCTTGAGAAGTTTATGACTTCCTGTTGATGCAATGTCTTCAATAGTACAGTAAGGATTAAAAAGAAAGCATGTAGTGAATTATAATCAGAGAGAATAGGCATTCAATTACTAGATTTTATCAATATAGTAGTTATTTTGGATAACGTGCTTGATCTAATAAGGAACAATAAAATTCCTTGAAGTGCAAAGGTTATAATTATTTTTTTTTTTTTACTTTTAAGTTTTTTAAAGTTTGATTTAATTGAAATAGTGCTGTCTTATTTTTGTGAGGATGTATTGAAAAAAGGACTTGTACAACAGATTTAGTTAAGGATATCTGGTATTTTTCTCCAAATAGCTACTTGGTGAATTTGAGAGACTCTCTTTTAAGAGCCATTTAAGCTGGATGGCCAGTTCTTGTCTCTGTTTCTGTTGCCTGAGCTGACTTGACAGTTTTACAATAGGAATGAAATGTTGAACACCTTTTTTTCTCAATAAAAAACTTAGAATATGCTGAAGATATTCTATGAGCAGTTCCTTCAACATATCTAAAAGCGTATAGTAACAGAAGTTAAGGCCTTTAAATTAATATACAATGTAAAACCGAGCCTAATGTAGACTCTAATGTGAGCAGAATACATTATCTTTAAATATAGATTTTTTTTTAAATAAATTGTCTGCTCAATGTTAGTTTCTCTTTTCCAAACAAGTAAGGGTTGGGGTTTCTGATGATGTTGCCTTAGAAATATTAGCATTATGTTATACAATTTCGTATCATTTTCATGAGTTCTGTTATGTCTCATTGGAACTTGGTTGATTTTGATTGGTAGACAATGTTGCACTAACTAAAGAAATGTAAGTGCTAGGTAGTCCTACATAGTAACTATACTTGAGTCAATACTTTATTAATACTTAGGCAGAGAAGAATGTTTGTGGTCTGAGACAATGATGTACAAAGTACGTATGGGCAATATTTGAAGTGTGACAAAAGCCATATGCTTGTTTTGCTTAAGGTTTTATTTTTTAAAAATCCAATACTTTTGTCATCAAATTAACCTAGGATTTGCTTATAAAGAATTCAAACATGTGAATAAATATCACATTTTACTTCAATATATTAGAATACCATAGAACTATTTTATTAGGTTGACTCATATGGTCTTATGATTTTTATGACTTTAAGTGGTCAAGTGATGACCACACTATAATCCTTAAAGGAAGTAAAACTTATTTTGTTTTATATTATGTTTGCATTTTAAATTAGAATTTTTTACATTCTTATTTGATAAAATCTAAATGTTGGCAATTTTGCATCAATTTAATACTCAAATTTTAATTATCTTTAGATGGATTTTGGAATTGCTTTTGAATTCTTGAATTGCATTATTTAAAATTAAGCTGATTGAGTTCACTGTGATCTGTATGAGATTTATAGGCCTCTTCATCTTTTGTCTTTTAAAGGGTGTTTTCTACCCTTTGTAATTGAAGAAGACAGAATGTAACTATGTTTAAGAGGATTGTGTTTTATTTTTGCCAGACATTAGATTAGCAGAAATTAGATTACAAAGGAGAAATATTTATTTACTGCATTCTCTTCATTGCCACCCAAAGACCACATAAACAAAGACTTGAAGAGTCAGTGAAGCAAAAGCCATCATTTACATACTGACTCACATAAAGAAGGTGAGTGGTGAGAAAACACCAAAAGTTTGCATGGAGGTTTGAAAGATAGTTTTTAGAAAGAACAGTTCAGACCTCACTTGACCTCTACTGTTAGTAGAGTCATGGTTCTGCTAATGAAAGGATAGATTCTGTCACACCTCCTGCTGACAATTGGAATGATCTAGAATTGACTGTTTCTCAAACACTATTAATTCATAAAACAACCGAAGTGTCAGTATGGCATGCCTAGAATTTATTGATGTTAGGTGCCTAATCTTCCCTATTTATCCGTTATAGGAAACCATCTTTCTAATCTCTAATGCTATAAATTTATATCTAAATATAAATGATATCACGCATCATTTGTCTTCTTTATCTGATTTTATTACATCTGGCAGAGTATATTCTGTTTTCATCAATTTTGTTAGGAATGTCAGGAATTCTTTCTTAAAAAGTCTTGCTTGCCCCCTCTCTGTCTCTCTGTCTCTGTCTCTCTGTCTCTGTCTCTCTCTCTTTCTGCCTCTATAAGCTGATAGTTTGTTTCCTATCTCAGCTATTATAAATGATGTTATAATGGAAATTAACATTTTACATGCATTTGAACTTAATAAAAGCCAAGCTCATATACTCCCTAATGTCATTTACCAATTTTATACATTTTCCCTAACGTAAGTTTGTATCCCTTTGTATGGGTATATGTGATTATTATAGAATTTCTAAATAATTTCAGATTAAGTCGGAAACTTGGGTCTTTTGCTTTAATTGTATGTTACTAATTCTTAAGAACAAAGGATATTTCTTTTAATAATGATGCACCTCATTACTATCAAAATAAAAATTTAAAAAGGGATTTTAAGTAAAAATAAAATTTATAAACTAAAAAGTATAATCTTGATTTAATTCAGAGCTATAAAAAATAAGCCAGAATATTTGCTAGTTTTAAATGAGTCCTAAACTTGCATTTCCTCCAAGAATGCTCTTCTTTATATTTGCAATACTCTGAAAAAGTGCATTTTGCTTAAAGCAAATATTTCATACTTTTAAATTCATCAGTGAAAACATTAAAAACACACAAAGGATTCTCTTTTTATTTCATGAAGTGCCCTGGGATCTTCACTTAGCTATTGGTAGAGAAAGAGTTTCTAGAGTTTAATGAAAATGAAGACACAACATACTCAAACTTATGGGACACAATGAAAGCAGTCCTAAGAGAAAAACTCATAGCTTTAAGTGCCTCCAAAAAGAAATTGGAGAGCAATTTGACAGCACCAGCAATTTGACAACACACCTGAAAGCACTAGAACAAAAAGAAGCAAATTCACCTGAGAGGAGTCAAAGGCAGGAAATAATCAAACTCAGGGCTGAAATCAAACAAATGGAAACAAAAAGAACTATACAATGAATCAACAAAACCAGGAGCTGGTTCTTTGAGGAAATCAACAAAATAGATAACCCTTAGCCCAAGTAACTAGAGGGCACAGAGACAGTATCCTAATTAACAAGATCAGAAATGAAAATAGAGACATAACAACAGACACCGAGGAAATCCAAAAAATCATGAGATCCTACTACAAAAGCCTATACTCAACAAAACTGGAAAACCTGGATGAAATGGACAATTTTCTAGACAGATACCAGGTACCAAAGTTAAATCAAGATCAGATCAACAATTTAAACAGTCCCATATCTGCTCATGAGATAGAAAGAGTCATTAATAGTCTCCCAACCAAAAAAAGTCCAGGACCAGATGGTTTTAGTGCAAAGTTTTATCAAACCTTCAAAGAAGACCTAATACCAATACTCCTCAAATTATTCAACAAAATAGAAACTGAAGGTACTCTACCCAATTCGTTCTATGGAGCTACAATTACTCTTATACCTAAACCACACAAAGACCTAACAAAGAAAGAAAATTTCAGACCAATTTCCCTTATGAATATCGATGCAAAAATACTCAACAAAATTCTTGCAAACCGAATCAAAGAACATATCAAAAGGATCATTCACCATGATCAAGTAGGCCTCATCCCAGGGATGCAGGGATGGTTCAATATACGGAAATCCATCAACATAATTCACTATATAAACAAACTCAAAGAAAAAAACCATATGATCATCTCACTAGATGCTGAGAAAGCATTTGACAAAATCCAACATCCCTTCATGATAAAAGTCTTGGAAAGATCAGGAATTCAAGGCCCATACTTAAACATAGTAAAAGCAATATACAGCAAATGAGTAGGGAACATCAAACTAAATGGAGAGAAACTTGAAGCAATCCCACTAAAATCAGGGACTAGACAAGGCTGCCCACTCTCTCCCTACCTATTCAATATTGTACTTGAAGTTCTAGCCAGAGCAATTAGACAACAAAAGGAGATCAAAGGGATACAAATTGGAAAGGAAGAAGTCAAATTATCACTGTTTGCTGATGATACAATAGTATACTTAAGTGACCCCAAAAATTCCACCAGAGAGCTCCTAAACCTGATAAACAACTTCAGCAAAGTAGCTGGATATTAAATTAACTCAAGCAAATCAGAGGCCTTCCTCTACACAAAGGATAAACTGGAGGAGAAAGAAATTAGGGAAACAATACCCTTCACAATAGTTACAAATAATATAAAATACCTAGGTGTAACTCTAACTTAGCAATCTGTTTGACAAGAACTTCAAGTCTCTGAAGAAGGAAATTGAAGAAGATCTCAGAAGATAGAAAGATCTCCCATGCTCCTGGATTGGCAGGATTAATATAGTAAAAATGGTCATCTTACCGAAGGCAATCTACAGATTCCATGCAATCCCCAACAAAATTCCAACTTAGCTCTTCACAGACTTAGAAAGAGCAATTTGCAAATTTATCTGGAACAACAAAAAGCCCAGGATAGCCAAAACTATTCACAAAAATAAGGAATCTCTGGTAGAATCACAATCCTGGACCTTAGGCTATACTACAGAGGAATTCAGAAAAGAACTTCATGGTATTGGTACAGTGACAGGCAGGTAGATCAATGGAACAGAATTGAAGACCTAGAAATGAACCCACATACCTATGGTCACTTGATCTTTGACAAAGGAGCTAAAACCATACAGTGGAAAAAAAGACAGCATTTTCAACAGTTGGTGTCTGCTCAATTGGTGGTTAACATGTAGAAAAATGCAAATCGATCTATTCCTATCTCCTTGTAAAAAGCTCAAGTCCAAGTGCATCAGGGACCTATACATCAAATCAGATACATTGAAACTAATAGAAAATATAGTGGGGAAGAACCTGGAGCAAATAGGCACAGGGGAAAATTTCCTGAAAAGGATGCCAAGAGCTTCTGCTCTAAGATCAAGAATTGACAAATGGGACCTCATAAAGTTGCAAAGCTTCTGTAAGGCAAAAGACACTGTCAATAGGACAAAACAGCAACCAATAAATTAGAAAAGGATCTTTACCAATCCTATATCTGATAGAGGTCTAATATCCAATGTATACAAGGAACTCAAGAAGTTAGACTCCAGAGAAACAAATAACCCTATTAAAAAATGGGGTACAGAGCTAAACAAAGAATTCTCAACTG
>JADRCD010227040.1:0-19600 GCA_019843815.1 Montemys delectorum
TCAACAGATAAAAACTGATAATGGCCCTTCCTTCACTAGCTCTCAATTCAAAACCTTCTGCACATGCTGGGAAATTGCCTATCATGCAGGAATTACCCACAACCCTCAGGGCCAAGAAATAATTGAAAGAACACATCAAACCCTAAAGGCCCAACTCCTAAAACAAAAGACAACCACCTATCCCCATAATGTACAATTAATGATGGCTTTGATTACCCTAAACATATTTAACATCTACAAAACCTCCAAACATCCTCCTATCTCCCTCCATAGGTACACACAAAAATTACCCTCCCCATCCTAGTATGTTGGCAAGATCCTTTGGATGGAACTTGGAAGGGACAAGACCCCCTCCTTACAACCAGGAAGGGGTTCCCTCCTTACAACCTGGAGGAGTTTCGACTGTGTTTTTTCACAGGATCAGCCTAAGCCTATCTGGATTCCTGTCAGAAATGTCCTACACCACCCCACCAAACAAGAAGATGGCCCATTGCTTTATGATAGATCAAGGACAGAAGAAGAGGAGGAGGCAGAGGAGACACCATATCCAGAAAGACAACAAGATATCCTGGAAGGACATCCATGACCTGATGACTTCTGCTCAGGCTGTGTGTCCTCCACAAGCCCCCCCTCTTCTCTATTCTCTTGGCTGTTTTTGTCATTGTCCATGCTAACTCTGTTACTGCCCAGCCTCTCCATAGCCTTGCCAATACCTACCACAGGAGATTCTACACTAGGGAAACCTACAATGGACACAACAAACTTATAGGTATCCAGGACTGTCCATTTGAAGGTTGTCTGACCAGGATTGAAATCCCTTTACACCCAGATTCCATATCCACTATTCCCAGCCCTTTTCTCTGCTTTCCTTAACAAAACACAGGCGAATGACTCCAGGAGGTCTCCACATATGGAGGTTGCTGATACTGGAGCTGCAGAATGGAATCCACCAGTCATGGCAGCACCATGCTAACCAACCTTAAAACTCATTTTAAGCTTTTCATCAGCAATCCATGGCATGAACAAATGTAGGCAGCTGGAATCATGGGTCAACTTTACTCCAATGGCTACGCCAAATACCCAGTAGCTGACCTGCATATCTCTCATGAACTTGTTCCTGATTCCAAATCAGCCTTTACCCATGCTAATATTATCCAACAGGAAAAATCAGTCTCAGAAGAAGGTGCAACCTACCCTCTCCTGGCTACAATACATCCAATATGCCCCTGACCTCCTTCCCTTAACAACTCACCCCAACTCCTCCCAATGTTTTTTCTGTGCTTCTCTCTCCTGGCCATTATTAGCAGCCACTCCCATTAACATTTCCCTTCATGATCTCCAGGGACTCCTACCCACAAGGAAAGCACAGGACATTCCTCTCTTTGACTTATCCCCCTCTACCACCTCGTCTTGTAGGGTCCTCCTCGAAACCCCATTTTACATCTGTCCATAATATCATCATCACTAAATCAGTATGTGTTAACCCTCCTGCCCTTCTCTGATACAAAGCCGCTCCAGGTGCCTGTATTAACCCCCCTTTATAAGGCTCCTGCACCCCTGTGTTAATTGTCCTTGGGGTTTATCTCTACGAGCCTAAAGAAAGAGTCTTGTAGACAGGAGAAAGCTGAAAGAAGAGAGATATCTTCATCCTTCTGCTCATTGGACTAGGTCTTGCTGTCTCATTGGGGGCAAGAGGAACCACTGGAGCACCTCTCGTCCAAACACAACATCTGGCCAGTGACCTCCAAGACAAGCTTGACTAGGCATTGGCTTTGACTACAGACAGCCTTGAGTCCCTTCAACACTAGATAACTTCCTTAGCAGGAGTTGCTCTCCAAAACTGGAGAGCCCTGGACTTGCTGACTGCTGAACAGGGAGAGACTTGCATTTTGCTGGGGGAAGGAATGTTGCTTTTATGTCAATGAATCTGGGCTGGTAGAATAAGATATACAAATGCTCAAAGAGCTCCAGGGAAACTTCCAGGCACCCTATACTCCCAACACCCCTGTCCCTTGGTACTCTAACCCCTTTGTAGCCTGTATTCTTCCTCTCCTTGGCCCCATAATAGCCATTGGAGCCGTACTTCTCTTGGCACCCTGCCTCATTCAGTTTCTAAAGCAGCAGATGAGTAGAACTGCAAAAATAACTATCAATCAGGTCTTGGTGCATTATCAAGCTGTTCCCAACAAAGGATCAGTTATTCTGATGATACGTCTCCCTTATAAAAAGGAAGTGGAGAGTTGTGGAGCAGTAAGCTGTGATAGGCAGCCTGGTCAAGCTCAGGCTTAGAATTCGAAGACCCAGCAGGTGAATGTGACCTGCAAGGAACTGCAAGTGTTCGACCATGTCCCTTGGGCCCCTGTCTTCTGTCACAGCAGCTACAAGCTCCAACAGCCCCCTGCAGAGAGGTGTGTGGCCATCAGTCACTTAGGAGCAATACCAAGCCCTCTCACATGCAAAGGCTTCCCCAAGTTCTCAAACCAAGCCAATGAGAAGTACCTGCTATCAGACCCTGACCCACCCCAAAACTGTATATAAGAAAGAATCCCATCTGGAAGGATTAAAGGTGTATGAGAATTACTCAGTCATCCAAGAGCTTCTGTCATAAGAGCTTTAACACTTGGGAAGAGGTCTGATCTCCTGAAAAGCCACCTGAAGCTTCACTACACTTCTCACTGGCCTCTCCTCTGCTCAGCCCAACCCTACTCAGCACAAGGCAGTGTGGAGTAACCAAGATGGCATGACATAGACAGAAGTGGAGCCAAGTGCAGGAGCAGAAGCAGCTGAAAGGAATTCCCTTTCCTGCTCATACTCACGCCCCTTTGCATGAACTCTCCCACCCTGCTGGGCCAGAGATCTCTGTGGAAAGCCTCCGATACACAGGCCCACAAAATGGGGCCTCATAAAATTGAAAAGCTGCTATAGAGTGAAGGACACTGCCAGTAGGACAAAATGGCAACCCACAGAATGAGAAAAAAAATCTTTACCAATTCTATATCCAATAGAGGGCTTATAACCAATATATGCGAAGAACTCAAGAAGTTAGACTCCAGAGAACCAAATAATCCTGTTAAAATAGGGTACAGAGCTAAACAAAGAATTATTCAACTGAGGAATACTGAATGGCTGCGAAGCACTTAATGAAATGTTCAGCATCCTTAGTCATCAGGGAAATGCAAATCAAAACAACCCTGAGATTCCACTTCACACCAGTCACAATGGCTAAGATCAAAACCTCAGGTGACAGCAGATGCTGGTGAAGATGTGGAGAAAGAGGAACACTCCTTCATTGCTGGTGTGATTGCAAGCTGGTACAACCACTCTGGAAATCAGTCTGGCAGTTCCTCAGAAAATTGGACATAGTACTACCTGAGGACCCAGGGATACATTTCCTGAGTATAGCTCAGAAGATGTTCCAA
The DNA here is from genome assembly GCA_019843815.1 of Montemys delectorum. Lineage (NCBI taxonomy): Eukaryota > Metazoa > Chordata > Mammalia > Rodentia > Muridae > Montemys > Montemys delectorum. Next base: position 3,420 of record JADRCD010227040.1, read on the forward strand.
CATGTAATAAGGACATATGCTCCACTAGGTTCATAGCAGCCTTACTTATAATAGTCAGAAGCTGGAAACTACCCAGATGCCCTTCAACAGAGGAATGGATACAGAAAATGTAGTATATTTACAAAATGGAGTACTACTTAGCTATTAAAAACAATGACTTCATGAAATTTGCAGGTAGATGGATGGAATTAGAAAATATCATTCTGAGTGAGTTAACACAGTCACAAAAGAACACACATGGTATTTACTCACTAATAAGTGGAAATTAAAGCCCGAAATACCTACCATACAACTCACAGACCATGTGAAGCTCAAGAAGAAAGAAGATCAAAGTATGGACACTTCACTCCTTCTTAGAAGGGGGAACAAAATACTCAAGCCTCCACAGGATCAAGGGCCTCTCCTCCCATTAATGCCAAATAAAACAATTGAGAGCTAATGTTAAAGAAAATATGGAATAAGGAAAACACTCATCTGTTGCTGATATAACTGCAGACTTGTATAGCCGCTATGAAAATCAGTATGGTAAGTCCTTAAAGTGGGACTTGATCTACCTCAGAATCTAGTTATAGCACTCTATACCACTCTTGGGCTTGGACCCAAAGGACACTTTGTTTTAACCACAGAGATTCTTGTTCAACCATGTTTATTGATGATTTGTTCTTAATAACCAGAACTTAGAAACAATGAAGAGAAAATCTCAAAGTAGTTTTGATTTCTATTTATTTGATGACTAAGGATGTTGAACATTTCTTGGGTTTTTATTGGGGGGGGGGGGTCTTTTTTTTTTTTTTTTTTTTTTTTACTTAAAATTTAGTATTATATCTAAGTATACTGTAGCTGTCTTTAGACACACCAGAAGAGGGCGTCAGATCCAATTACAGATGGTTGTGAGCCATCATGTGGTTGCTGGGATTTGAATTCAGGACCTTCAGAAGAGCACTCAGTGTTCTTACCTGCTGAGCCACCTCACCAGCCTCGGACATTTCTTTAAGTGATCTTCTGCATGTTAAGTTTCCTCTTGAGAATTTTCTGGTTATATCTGTATCATTTTTTTTTAATTTGAATTATTTGTTTTCTTGATATCCAATATTTTTAGCACTTTGTATATTTTGTGTATTAACCCTTTATTATACGTGTAGCTGGGAAAAACACAACTTTTCCCTTTCTGTAGGCTGTTGCTTTGTCCAAATGATAATGAGAATTTTTGTTCATTTGTTTGCTTTGCCATACAGAAACTTTTCAGTTTCATGAGATTCCACCTTTCAATTCATTTTAGAGATATGTGTTTATACACACAAAATAATGTGCATAATTTGTAACCTCAAACGAATTATAGTTACAACTTGAGACAAAAACACAAAAATTTCTTGTCTTGATATTTCATGATGAGTGTTTTACTCCAATGTGAGGATATGATCATTTAAAACCATACCAATATAATTTACAGTGTATATTTTGCCTGCATTCTTTTGGAACTATTCTTCAACATCCCAATACAAGATATATAGAAAATATAATAAATGATTAACATTAATATATTATAATAAATTTAGATATTTTATTTTTAGTGAAAATTTGACCTCATAAAAATAGTTGCAATTTTATTTCTTGTTACATATACAAATAATATGAGAAAATACATTTTATTTAATATGAAGCAATCATTATACTTAAATACAAAATTAAAACTACCAAGTTCTTATGAAAAGAGGAAAGCTTGAGTAAATGGGGCCTAAAAATCAATAAAAAGAAAGGACAAATAAATTATTAATAAAAATTAAAGTATTTTCTTCAAAAGATATTAGGAAGCAGATAAAAAGTGGTAAAAAAATCAATAATATTTATACATATTTAAATTTTGATTTTACTGCAACTGAAGAGATGGTTCAGAGGTTAAGAGCACTGATGCTATTACAGAGATCCTAAGTTCAGTTCTCAGCAACCACATGCCATGTCCCAAGTATTTTTTGTTTATATTTTTTATTTGTTATTAAACTAATAAACTATTTTAAAATGCAGATCTCAATATTGACATGATTTAAGTTATCAAAATATTTTATAATAGTTGAATGCCTCTCACATATACATGATATCTTCTGAGGCTAAAAGTAATATGCACTCAAGCAGTTTTAAAAATCTATTTGGAACATTAAACATGACAGAAAAAGAAAAGAATCTCTTATGAAGTTCTCCATGAAAGAAAATTGTGAAAAGTTCCTGATTAGACAGCAGAAACCAATCCATCTCCAATGGAGATTACTCAGTATAACTTGACTTTATAGAATGAATTGGGTAATTTTCGTTCTGTTTCTGTTTTGTGGAATTATTTGAAGAGTATTGGTATTACATCTTCTTTGAAGGTCTGACTGAATTCTGCACTAAACCACTAGGTTTTTTTTGTTTTTATTTTTTGGGTTTTTTTGTTGTTGTTGTTGTTTTTTGTTTTTTGTTTTTGTTTTTGTTTTTTTGTTTTTTTGTTTTTTTTTTTTGGTTGGGAGACTTTTAATGGCTGGCTTCTATTATTTAGAGGTTATGGGACTGTTTAATGGTCTAGCTGATCCTAATTTAACTTTGGTATTTGGTATCTGTCTAGAAAATTGTTCATTTCATCCAGATTTTCCAATTTTGTTGAATATAGGCTTTTATAGTAGGATCTTAAATTTCCTTAGTTTCTGTTGTTATGTATCACTTTTCATTTCTGATTTTGTTAATTTGGGTACTGTCTCTGTGCCCTATGATTAGTCTGGCTAAAGATATATCTATCTTGTTGATTTTCTCAAAGAACCAGCTCCTAGTTTTGTTGATTTTGTATAGTTCTTTTTGTTTCTACTTGGTTGATTTCAGCCCCGAGTTTGATTATTTCCTGCTGTCTCTTTCTCTTGTGTGTATTTGCTTCTTTTTGATCTAGAACTTTGAGGTAAGCTATTAAACAGGTAGTGTATGCTTTCTCTAGTTTCTTTTTTGAGGTACTCAAAACTGAGTTTTCCTTTTCACATTGCTTTCATTGTGTCACATGAGTTTTGGTATGTTTTGGCTTCATTTTCATTAACTTCTAAAACGTCTTTAATTTCTTTATTTTTCCCTCAACCAAGTTATTATTAAGTAGGTCCTTGTTCAGGTTTCATATATGTGTGGGCTTCCTGTTGCTTTTGTTGCTATTGAAAACCAGACTTAGTGCTTGGTGATCTGATAGGAAGCATGGGACTATTTCAATGTTCATCTATCTGTTGTGGCCTGTTTTGTGACAGATTATATGGTCAGTTTCGGAGAAGGTATCATGAGGTGCTGTGAAGAAGGTATATTTTTTGTTTTAGGATGAAATGTTCTACAGATATCTGTTAAATCCATTTGTTCTATAACTTCTGTTAGTTTTAGTGTGTCTCTGTTTAATTTGTGTTTTCATGATCTGTCCATTGATGAGAGTAGGGTGTTGAAGTCTCCCACTATTATTGTATCAGGTGCAGTTTGTGCTTTGAGCTTTAGTAGAGTTTCTTTTGTGAATGTGAGTGCCCTTTCATCTGGAGCATAGGTATTCAGAATTGAGAGTTCTTGCTAGATTTTTCCTTTGATGAGTATGAAATATCTTTCTTTATCCTTTTTGATAACTTTTGATTGAAAGTTGCTTTTATTCAATATTAGAATAGCTACTCAAGCTTGTTTCTTGGGACTCTTTGCTTGGAAAATAGTTTTCCAGACCTTTACTATGAGGTAGTATCTTTCTTTGACACTGAGGTGCATTTCTTGTATGCAGCAAAATGTTGGGTCCTGTTTTACATATCCAGTTTCTTTTTCTATGTCTTTTTATTGGGGAATTGAACACATTAATGTTAACAGAATAAGAGTTAAGAGATGTTAAGGAATAGTGATTGTTGTTTCCTGTTATTTCTGATGTTATTTTTATGTTCCTGTGGCTATCTTCTTTTGGGTTTGTTGAAAGATTACTTTCTCACTTTTACTAGCTTGTACTTTCCCTCCTTGTGTTGGAGTTTTCCGTCTATTATCCTTTGTAGGGCTGGATTGGTGGAAAGAAATTGTGTAAATTTTGTTTTGTCATGGAATAGTTTGGTTTCTCCTTCTATCATAACTGAGAGTTTTCTTGCATATAGTAGCCTAGGCTAGCATTTTTGTTCTCTTAGGGTATGTAAAACATTTGCCCAGGATCTTCTGGCTTTCATAGTCTCTGTTGAGAAGTCTGGTGTAATTCTGATAGGATTGTCTTTATATGTTACTTGACTTTTCCCCTTACTGCTTATAGTATTCTTTCTTTGTTTTTTGCATTTGGTGTTTTGACTATTTTGACAGGAAGAATTTCTTTTCTGGTCCAATCTGTTTGGAGTTCTGTAGGCTTCTTGTATCTTTATGGGCATCTCTTTCTTTAGGTTAGGGAAGATTTCTTCTATAATTCTGTTGAAGTTATTTATTGTCCCTTTAAGTTGTGAATCTTCACTATCTTCTATACCTATTATCCTTGTGTGTCCTGAATTTTCTGGATGTTTTGGGCTAGGAACGCTTTTGCATTTTGTATTTTCTTAGACTGTTGTGTCAATGTTTTCTATGGTATCTTCTGCACTTGAGATTATCTTGTATTCTGTTGGTAATATTTGCATCTATGACTCTTGATCTCTTTCCTAGGTCTTCTATCTCCAGGGTTGCCCATCTTTGTGATTTCTTCATTTTTTCTGTGTCCATTTTTAGATCCAGGATGGTTTTGTTCAATTCTTTCATCTGTTTGGTTGTATTTCCTGCAATTCTTTAAGGGGTTTTTGTGTTTCCCCTTTAAGGGTGTCAAGATGTTTACCTGTATTCTTTTGTATTTCTTTAAGGGAGTTATTTATGTCCTTCTTAACAGCCTTTATCATCATTATGAGATGTGATTTTAAATCAGAGTCTTGCTTTTCTGGTGTGTTGGGGTATCCAGGGCTCACTGTGGTGGAAGAACTAGGTTTTCATGATGCCAAGTACCCATGGTTTCTATTGCTTATATTCTTGCCCTTGCCTCACACCATCTGGCTATCTCTGGTGTTTCCTGGTCTTGCTGCGTCTGACTGTGGTTTGTCCCTCCTGCATGCCTGTGTGTCAGAACTCCTGGGAGACTGTGGTCCAAGTGTCTCTGCTGCTGGTGCTGGGGCACGTGACATGTTAGTGAAAAGGAGGCAATGCATAGTCATGAGATTTTCTTATAGAAAAGAGAAAAGAAGCCGGCCATGACCATGTGGAGAGACAGAGAAAGGAGAAGAAGAGAGGACAGGAAGAGAAACGGCAAGAAAAGAAGAGAGCAAGAGAGGAAGAGAGGAAGAGAGAAAGCAAGAAAGAGGGGAGAGCAAGAAAGAGAAGAGGGCAAGAAAAAAAAAAGCAAGAGAGCAAGAAAGAGGAGTTGGTAAACTGCCCCTTATATTGTAAGGCAGGGCTATCTGGCTGTGGTCAGATTACTGGGGGTAGGGTCCAGCTAGGATGCTGGGAGCTTGGGGCATTGTCTACGTGACAGAACACACATTTCCTGCAGGGAGTGGGGGATGGGACTGAAACAGGAGACAGGGACCCAGGAGTCATGGCAGAACTCCTGTCCCTGGCAAGCAGAAATTATTGCCCACTGGGTCACAGGAGTTCCAGTCTTATACTCAACTGGGCCCAGGTTGCCTGAACAGACTGCTGCCCCATAGGAGACCAGTTCTCTCTGGGAGGAATTTGGTTATGGACAGCTATGGCACAAGATCAATTCTGGGTACAGATGGAAACTGGAAGGATACTGTTCTCAGCTGTCCCTTGGTTCCTGTGTCTTGATGGCTCAGGTCAAGTCCCACTTGGACCAGAAATTTGAGCAGAAGTGGTGCTATTACCTGTGCTTACATGTGAGTCTGCATTCCTAGAAGACCAGCTCTCTCCTGATAGTATTTGGTGATGGATCACTGTGGCACAGGATCAGCTCAATATAATTTCATTTAAATTACTACATGGATATCATAATATGTGAATGACATAACAACCTAAGTGATAGTTTTCACAGGTTGGTCTGAAATGTTTACTTGAGAGAAAACATTTAGTTTTCTTTTTAGACGTTAGTTTTTTGTTATTTCTTCATAACATGGCAAAGTTTATAATTACAATTTTCTAGTCATATTTTACCTAAATATGTTGCCAATTAGTTTCTCTTGACAGAACACATTTTTCTTATGATGAATAAGCATCATATTTAAAAGGAGTAGGTTTCCTTGCTCAGGAGAATTCTGTGAGCATTTATATTTTAATTATGTTATTCACCATCACCAATTTTATGCTATGTGTAGGACAGCTTCTTAATATGTGAATATTACTACTGTTTGCAAATATCCCAGGTATAATTTGCATAACGCGAACATTCTGTTTTTGAATCTTCCTTTAAAGAGGTGATCTGAGAAACCTGCTCATTTTGCATTGATTTTGTATTGTTTCCTGCAGGTTGCATTTAAACAGACTTTGAGTATCTTTATAAACTTGAAGAATATGCTGCCTTTCTGTTGAGATAGGAGATAGACACTAGGAAAGAAAGGAATACATGAATATCAATGCAGTTTACCATGACTTACATTTCTCTTTCAGAATTCAGAAAAAATAAAGCAGCAAGCATTAAAAAGAAAGACCACATAATCTTGTTAATTTCTATTTCAAATTTACATAGGAATAACTGTTTGCTAAGACTTAATCATAATACAAATTTTATATCACCCGTATTTGTAAACGATGTAGTTTACTACATCATTTTCATTAGTAATATTTTTATTATTTCATAATGAAAAGTTCAAAAAGAACAGAAAATTAATTGGAAAATATTCAAATGTCCACTTAATATCCTACATGTTCATTCCTATTTCATTTGATTTCAAAAAATGTTTATTGTATTTTTTGAGTATTCTTTGCCTTTCTTTCTTTGAATCTCCTTCAATATTCAGCTCATCACCTCTTAATTGAATTAGGTAAATATCAAGTGGTACTATTACAGTTCTTGATCCATGACTTCCTCAAATGATAGTAAACACAGTCACTATCCAATCTGTTCTCTTACATATCAAATGTTTTTCTACCTGGAAGCAATAATTTTGGTGCTAACGTAGTAGGAGGCACAGTGTAAAAATCACAAAAGATGCATACATGACATGTCTGACGCGTTGAGATGTGCCCCTCCCTGTTTGGGATGGAGAGAAGAAGGTGGGGTCCAACAGTGTTAGAGGGCATTGCAGCAAACCCTCAGGAGTCATTGCAACTGCTCTTAACTGAAGCTGAGGAGCGAAAAATGATCTGATTTTGATAGAGCCTTAAAGTTTTGTTACAATATTAAACACTTCTACTCTTTTAATTCAAAATAAATATTCACTGATCTAAACAAATCTTAGTTTTGACTGATCATTGTCTACGTAGAGCTCTATTAAATGCCTTAATGCTTACTTTATGCAGTACTAAAACGTTTAGAGACACGACTTTACTATGTGCAAACACTGGTAAGTTAAGTTCCTACTTTGGATTACTTAGCAGTCCCTATTTTATTCTAATTGAATGAACTGGATCAATTACAAATAGTATTTACTCTTCTTTGGTACTTTTCTTGTTTCGTTTTATTTGTCTTGTTTGTTTTGTTTATCCCTTGAAACCAGTCCTTATTCAGTAGCACGGGCAAGCCTGGAACCCCCTGGTGCTGTTATTATAGCTATGTACCACCAAACTAGGCAAAATGTAATTTTTTCTGGAATGCATTTGAAGTTATTTTGCAAGCTGCCCCTGTTACTCTTTAAGAAAGATAGCACATGCCTTGTTATTCACGCTGGCTTTGGTACTGTTTCAATTATCTCATGGTTCAGGGAGTTGTTGGATTTTAAATGGATACTCCCGCCATGGGAAATGACTGCTGTTTTTCACCATATTTTCTCTTATCATCCACAGATAATTAGTTCTGCCTGACAAAGCCCATCACAAGGGACAACTCCATAGCTTTCATAAGCATCTTTGTAGTGTCTTCCTTATGGCTAATTCTTCCTGAACCTATTTTAAAATGTTTCATGATAATTACAAATCCTTATCCCTGCCCACATTATAAAAGTAGATGGTATTAACTGTTCATGTAGCAGGTATCCGCATTTATCCCTATATTATTCCTAGATATTTCCAGAGCAGTAAATGGAGGAAATAAACAGTGCAGACCATGATTCTGACCTCAGCATTGATGCTCATTTCCTGCTATTGATGCCCTGAATAATTTATTAATATAACCTAACTTCCCAAATCCTGAAGCTTCCTTTAGCTTTGCATAAACTGAATTTATATGAAGGATAACAACATAGAAACTTTCTTTTAGGAGACAAAATATCAAAATATTTACAAATTGTGAATGAAAGCCTTGTAAGTATCAATAAGATAACACTTTAAAATAGTATCAAAATGATATATTTTATATTTATTTATCAAAACCTTTTCAAGAATATATATATATATATATATATATATATATATATATATATATATGTCACAGTCAAATATGTTCATGTGAAGCTATATTTGATTAACCAGGGAAAAATTTTTCTTGTGAATCTGATCACTGATCACGTTCTAAATAAAAGTCCCTTGATATATGTATGACCTGGACTTCAACTCTCTGAGAAATCATTACATTTGCTCTTCTTCCCCTGCCCCCCTTTTTCCTTAATTCTGGACTCAGGATACATTAGGCCCTGTGCTCCCTCCAGGTAACTCCTCTGCAGAGCTCATCCATCCAAAACACTTTCAACTCACAAAATCTATGCCAATTGCTCTCAAGACTCTAAAAGGACAACTGGGAAATTAGTTAAGTTCTTATTACCAACCCAGCAATTCTGTTTGTATATCTTCCTGTCACCACTAACACAATGTGTCCCTAAACCAACATAGTAACTTCTTCAAGCATGCTACAACATCAAATTGTGACCAAAACCTCTTGATTTCGAAGTAATAATTCTTCCCTTCTTCTTGGGTGCATGTGACATCGAATTATCTTCTTCCTGAACTTACAAAATCAGTCCCCAAGTCATTTCAGCTGTCCTCTTAGCCACACTTGTGGTGTGTTCTAGTAAGCATGCTAGAGGTCATATACTTCTCCATAGCTTCAAGTGTCCTTAGATGTACTTTCCGCCCATCACATATTTTTAGGATCCTCCTAGTATTTTTTTTCCTGCACCATCTACCTTATCATAAAATAATTTTTCTCCCGTGAACACCCAGCAATATTTGTCTCTCCTGAACAAGCCCTAGTTTCCATTATCATATAGAAACTCTCTTGTATTCTTGTTCAGTGTTGTTATCTTGGGAAGGGAACAAAGAGCTTGATGCCACACTACAGATGGAGCTTAACTGTGGAATGATGCATGGGAGAATGATGCGTTCTCTCATGAAACGAGGGTAATAATAGTAACTATGCCATATGGTTGTAAATTTAGTAGCCCTATTCTGGATCCACTCTTGACATGCCAGGTATATCCAATTATGTAATAGAGGTTTTCTTTTGAGTCTGTCAAACACTAGGCTCATTCTTTACCTGCCCTCTCTCTACATACCCACATTCTTTCTTCATACTTTATCTTCTCTTTCAAAACTTTAGATTAATCTACAAATTCTAGATTTACTGTGGTAGACAAGATCTTATGCTGAGAGATGATAGAGAAATGAAGGCAGAGAGGAATGAAAGAAAGATCTTTCTTGTGTAGAAAACCCAAAACACGGCATGAATCATACTAAAGCGTGAAGCATACTTAGGACCTCCCGACTGTCACATGGCTGGGAAAAAGCTCCCTTTCTCTTGAGGCAGGCGCTGGTCAGAGATTGCCTCCTCCTTGTATTTGCATCACTGACTGAATCGTATCTAAATGGTTTAGAAAACATTTCATGTTAGCAGCAAAGCTCAGTTCTTGAACTGTCCCCACATCTGGAAAGAAATAAACAAATGCATGAATAACTAGAATTTGTAATAACTATAAAACCTTATAATTTTATTAGTTATCTGATGGTAAGATCTTATCACTGAAGCTACATTAGTCACAGGATGTAGAACAATCAAGGTTGACACTGACCTGGAAGCTTCTTCCTTGCTGGATATCTTTCACAGTAGGAAAAAGAGCTGTGCAAACTGATTGGGATGAAAAGTCGTCAACAGCATAACCCAGCTGTGACCTTGAAAGCTATGATAACAGTCAGCTTTGGGAGATGTACCTGTTCATGCAATAACAGCATGAAAGACGTGGAGTAACCAGCAATGTACTGATTGAATTTAAGGGCTGCTCTACAAGAGGGAACTCATGCCTCGCTAAACAACCATAGCTAATGATATTATAGTCTCTATAGGAGAATCTGCTTCTATTATTTTGCTAAATAGGCATGATTCAAACTTTCAATAATTACCTTCATGCCCATAGATTAGGGCAGTTCTCACCCTTTAACTGAGGGGCTTCTGTTTGTAGTGAAAAGTTCTAGTCTAAGTGCAAAGAGTAAGAGTAAAAGGTACTCAGTAAAGCTAAATAGGACATCTGTTTATTCTGCAACATGGCTCAGAGAGCATTGGATTGTTAGAACCAGAGGTTGGGGCAACTTCTATAGACAATGTCATCTGGTGATGATACAGCTGGTGTACACATGAACTCACATCATCTTTGTTTGCTGGTACAAGATTGAGCTGGTCAATGCTAAGGTATGGTTCAGCTAGAAGCTCAAGCTCTCAAGGTCCCACAGCTTGCTAAAGAGTTATTAGTAGCTGATGGCTTCTGGAAGAAGAAAACTTATTTTTTACATATTTTTATTTTCTTGAGATTATTATGTTTCCCCCCTCCATCTCCTCATCCAAAGCAGTGGTTTTCAATCTTTCTACTTCTGTGGCCCTTTAAGACAGTTCCTCATGTTGTGGTGAAGCCAACCATAAAGTTATTTTTGTTTCTACCTAATGACTGTAATTTTGCTACTGCTATTGGTTGTAGTATTTACTGATAGTCTTAAATGACTTCTGTCAAAGGGTTATGACCCCCCACAGTGATCCTCAGGATTATGGTCCTCCGTAGGTTGTCCATGCTTCAGTGGATGGCCCATAAACACATAAAGCTAACTGGGCTCAGTGCATTATGAAAAATAGAAAGAACAAGAGGTTAGGAGGGGGACACAGTGAAGATTTAGGAGGATTGGTGAAGGGGAATTGGGAGATGAATATAATCAAAATATGTTATATGCATATATGGCATTCTCAAAGTATAAATAAAGATATATTTTTAAAAGCTTCACAGTGTTGTTGTATGCTATTGGGCAGAATTCCTATATAAAATACAAGAAGTAGTAATGTAGCTAAGGGATAGAGTACAGCACTCAAATGCCCAAGTCTATTTTTCTTAGCATAGGTAAGGCCAAATTTGAACCTCAATACAGTAGCCACACGTCCCCCAAAAGACACAAATTGATGCCATTTGTTGGTAACATCGATTTGGATAATTTAAGTGACGTATTGAGCTCAATACTTGGGCAAATCTGCAAAATTGTTATTCTGTTTAAAATATTATTTTTTTAAATTGATTTGGTGTTTCTATAATGTACGCATTGAAACCTCATACTGTAGCCTCCCCGACCTGCCTCTATTAGATACATGTAGGGTGCAAGACACCCTGAGTCCTGGACACCACTAAGATGAGCAAGTAAGTGGGAGAGAGATGGGAGAGAAAATGAATCAAATGGTGTGTGCACAATGAAGGGGTGGAACTGGAGACACGAGGGTGATTAGGAACAGCGTGATATGAACACTCTGTACTGCCAGCTGAGGCCATTGTGAGGTTCGGGCCCATGCTGCTGCCAAGGCATCTGGGTCTGCAACAGCAAAGGCCTCTGTTGATGTCTGTGGCTCATGTTACCACCAAAGGCCAAGCAGACGTCCCTGGTCCAGCCATGTTGATGTCTCAGGGAGGTACAGCTGGCCCCGCCCCTTGCTGACTGTGTCATTGGGTGAGCTGGCCCTGCCCTTCACCAGGACAGTACTGGAGAGCGGGCCCTGGTGGTGAGAACACAGGATAGCTCAGACTGACTAAGTCAGGGCTAAGCCCAAGCCCAGATACAGGGCTTTGAGTTGCCCTATCTCAACATTTACCCCATCTAAGAATTGTTGGAGCTTATGAAAGGGCTAGTTCTGTGGATGTAAAGTGGCATGGTCTACATGACATAGGGCAACAGCAGGATATCTAAGAGGAGTCCTTATGAGAAACCAGTATTGGTTGTGTACCCAAAGCCAGAGGCCTCCAAATAGACCAATGACTCAAGGCACTGAGCGTTTACAAGTAAAGATGCTTAGATGAAAGTGTATACTGTGTAATAAACTGACACACCACAGTTTCCAAGGAAAGATGATTTTTATTTATTTGTTTGTTTGTTTAATTTGTTTTCTTTGGGGTGTTGGCTGGGGACTCAACTTGACTTCGCGTTTTTTTGTTCTCGAACTCTGTGTTTCAGGTCATTTTCTCCCTTCGGCCAGAGAGAACCCCGGTTCGTGAAACTGAGGGACAGTTTCAGTTGGTTGCAAGGGTTGAGGGCAGGTATGGAGGGACAGGAAAAGGAATAAGATTGGAGTGCATTGTGAGAAATTCACAAAGAATCACTACAAAGTTAAAAAAGAGGCATCACAGTATATTTCATGCATATAAATGATTATAAATTATCAATTAAAAATAAAAATGTACAATTGTTTCCTTTTGGGATTGATTATTAAAATTGCTATTCTTTTTCTATTTTATCTTAGAGAGATTCAATTTATACTTTACTTAGACAAATTATTCAGTAGATTTTGTATGAAAAGAAAAAAAAAATAGGGTTAGAGCTACTTACCAAGACCTATCTCCTATGAGGAAGTGAGTTAGCTCTTCATTAGAGGGTGTATATAGATCAAAGTCTGAATATTCACATATTTCTCCTGCCTGAATGTCTGATATTTAAAGCAGAAGGATGTCTACAGAGCAATATTCTAAATCAGAATTGCAAGTACCTGTCAACAACTTCATCCGTGGTTTGACTGTGATTCAGTACATTGGAAAAGCTTACTTGAACATCTAATATTTACAAGTATATAGAAATTTATAAATGTCAATTATGCTAGGTTAACAAAAACTAAACATCCAGGGGCACAGAAAAAAAAAACTAGCACTTTTAGAAATGCCTTTACTAACTGTATATTTAATAGTAGCTCCTCAACTTTTATGGAATAATGACATAAAATATCTAAAATGCACTATAAATCACAAGACCAGTAATTTTTAGGATTTAAGATAAATTTCTTTGAGATCTCTGTAACAGAATGAATTTAATATTGCTTTAAGGACAAAAGCCCAGGAATAAATTGAACCTTTGTGAGGAGACTAATCTGACTCATGCCTGGCACATTTATTTACTGCAAATCAAACAGAAAATTTTGTTTTACTAAAAAAAAGAAATAAGAACTTATGTTTTAAAAATTAGAAAAAGAAGATGTATAAACAATGAACTGCTAATTTGCATTGTAATTTAAAATTGTGAGACTCTCAGCATGTGGTATTAATACTCCACTTCAGTTTAAAGTTTTAAGATTTAAACAAGGAAATGCAAAAGTGAGGATGACAAGCTGATATTGACAACTGGAACTACAAGCTTCCTTTGAGTACATTGTTTTCTTTTATTTTTTTCAGTCACATGATGAAAACTTTTTGATGCAAACATTTAAGCAGTTATGTATTGTAAGTTGCCTTTAAACTAGAATCAAATAGGGTTAATTATACATATAGAAATACATTTTACATATATATAAATCATTCTTAAATACTAAAACATGTTAGAATGCTCTATGTAGCATTTCTCTAGTGCAAAATATTTTTTCAAAATGATGTGAGCTCTATTTTGTTTTGTTTTTTACTAACTTTTGAAATTATAGGCAAGTTGTTGGATGTTAGTGAACAAATTTCATATGTTAAGTCTATTTCTGTCTGTTGATGGTATGTTCATGCAATCTAATTCATGATTTGGGTGTCATATTTAAGAGTTTACTGTCATATGAACTGGCTTTTATTTTTTATAAAAAATACATTGTAAGTCACATTTAAATCATGGTATGTTACAATAGATCATGCCTCACAAACTAATGAAGTTCTTAGTCTAACTTAAAAATTATAGTTAAATCAGTAAATACACTTAACTCCCATAAAATTTTGGTCAAGTTGTAGAGCGTTCTTCTACATCCAGGAAATTAGAGCATAAAATTAGGTTTAATGTTTTTTCTAAAGTATCATCTCTACCCATAAAGAAAGCAGTCTTGTTTTTTAATCAAGAACTTTACTTTCAATCAAATCCCCTTGTTTTCTGTTTATTCTCTTGAATTTAATATGCTATAATGTTTTAATAAAAAGGTTTTAACTTCTTCTTTTTGCCCATAAGTTGTCATATCCTTTCTATTGCATTTTAAACAATAACAATAACAGATGATATTTACTTGTAAGAAAAGTGTTTCAAGTTCAAAATTTAACCTTTTTTATAATATATGTGTTATTGTTAAATTTTGGCATCTCAACACTACTGATTTTGGGACAATTAATAAGACATCTGTGTATATATATATATACATATATATATATGTGTGTGTGTGTGTGTGTGTATGTGTGTGTGTGTGTATACACACATATATATGTATGGTTTTGATATATACATATGTGAATTTAAAACTTTTTGAAAAGCAAAAAATATTGAGGTGTATCAATTTTTTGTAAATAGGTCCACCTCAAACAATAATACCTGTATGTGAATTAGTACTTACAACAAACACGGAGTGATTTGGCGTGAAGCTGGGCAGGAGTGGGTATGTACTTATATGTTTAATGTCTGAAATATTCTTTTTATTTTTTGCCAATTGCCCTGCAAGTAGGTCATTATAATTTATTTGGAAAGTCTGTGTTTGATCTCTGCTCTGGTTTTCTCTGAAGCTTTAAATTAATAAAATAACAAATAATTTATTGTCTTGAACCAAACACCATGGTCTGTGATCTTTTCAGATCTCGACAAATTGTGATAAAGATATATATATATGTATATGTATATATACATATATATTATATCCATATATATCACCAACTCTACCTGTTATTATTTTTACTGATTATATATTCAAATATACTATTAAAATACTTTATTACTGATCAAATGAAAGTAGAAGTACAGGAGTAAATGTGTTAACTTGTCATCTCCCCAAATGTAAATATATTCTAAGCATGTGTGGAAAAACTGATATGATTTGAATTCTCAGAAAGAATAAACTGAGTAGAGGATATTAGAAGACATTAGGAATATGAAACACAAAGCATGTAAACACATCACTTAAGGTTTCAATGAAATCAGTGAAGGAAGGGTAGATTACATATCTGTGCATACCACAATGCAGAGTTAATATATTATTTCATTTTGCTCAAAGTTTGTTTCTTGTTCATACAGAAGCTGTGAATGCACAATTGTGGTTTATTTAAGTAACCAATTCTATTGACAAATCCTTGCAGAACAGATTATTGCGCAGTATCATAAAGTTGTTCTATATATTTATCTAGCTTTTGAAAATCCCTTAATTTCATTCCATGAAAAAAATTTTATTTTTAAGATATAAGGTTCAAATTTATAAAAATCACCCATACATTAAATTCCATGAAAGTAATAGGGCCTCTGCTTGATGGATACACAAATATGAGAACTATAAACTGATTCTATAAACTGATGCATCGCTTGGATGCTAGAATCTGCAGACAAATGAGCCATCCTTCACTCACAGACCAAACATTCTATAATTTTATTAAGTCAATGCTGATACTTGAAACCTGAGTCACCTCTAAATTCACATCTCTAAATTAGCTTTAGACAAAATCTAAATCTAAATTGTTAAGTTAAAACTAGTAATCAAGAGGAACAAAACAGGTGAGTACTTACTATAATATATTACGCCCTATAAGATATCAATATCATTTTTCTAAGATCTTGCAAAGGTTCAGGAAAAAGATCAGTTTTTAAGATTTCACTTCTAGAATAAAGCTAATTTTGCAATATTAGACTGGGTTGTTTAGAACAGCAAATCTATTGCATTTTAGACACAAATAAAGGTAACTCTAGCTTTATTCTCACAATAAATATTCGTTCTTGAGGTAGAGTTTTAGCTTGAG
>JADRCD010227042.1:0-10000 GCA_019843815.1 Montemys delectorum
AGAGAGAGAGAGAGAGAGAGAGAGAGAGAGAAAGAGAGGGAGAGAAAATGAGAATCAACTAGTTAGCCCAAATTAGTTAACTAGGCTTTTAAAACTTCAGAACTCATGCCTAGTGGCATGCATCCCACAACAGGGCCACACCTCCCAGTCCTTCCTAGTTATACAAGAATTCAAATATATGAGCCTATGGGAGCCATGCTCATTCAAATTACTCCATTATGTCATCGTGTAGCCCAGACTGGCCTGAACCTGAGAGCTTCCTATCTCAGCCTCTGGAATCATATGTGTGCCACTGTGTTCAGTTTTGGGCTGTTTTGTTTTGGACTGTAGAGAAAGCAAAGAAACCCAAGTTGACGAGCCCAAGAAGTTTCCCAGATCATTAGTACTTGAGGACCCTACATGCTTTCTAGGTGAACCTCAATTAAACGTACAGTGATTCTGAAGCCGTGGTCAAAGGGTTGCATGCATAGTTCATTTTTACCTCTTACGTTCAGACTTGAAATTGGTGCTTAATTACTTGCGATATTTGGTTATGAGAAGCAAAAACATTTTAATGGTTCCATGCACTTTAGGAAGGCCTAAAACTGTTTATTCTTTGACAATCAGATAAAATATTGGTGACACTCAATATAATATGCATATTTAAAAGTCCCCCTTTAATCTATTTTTGTTATTGAGTGTGGTGTTTTTTTTAAGTTGTTTTATTTTATATGTTTGGGTGTTTTACCTGCATGTATGTATGTACACCATGTGTACGAAGTGCCTGTGGAGGCCAGGAGAAGGCCTCAGATACCATGGACTTGGAGTTACTGATGTTTGGGAGTTGCCCTTGTGGGTACTTGGATTTGAACCCAGGTCCTCTGGAAGAGCAGCCAGTTCTCTTAAAATAGCAACTCATCTTTCCAGCCTCACAATATAATGTTGAAATTAATCATTGCATCCTTAATTCAATAGTGATATGTTGTTTTGGTCCATTTGTAGCATGTTGGGAAAAACAAGTGTGTGGCCTGTGCCCCTTCATTGTCTATCAGACTGCTTCCAGGGTGGTGTAAGTGTAGAAAGAGTTTGACAGATACTGCGGCCATTCTAGACTCTCATACAGACAGCCACGGTGGACCATGGACTGTGTCACCTCTCAGCTCTGTGTGGTGCGTTGTGTAGAGTCCCAGTTTATTCCGATGTCTTCCTTGAGACTGTTGCAAGCATTTCATTCCTTCTGCAGTCACACACACACACTCAAGTTGTGCAGGATCTAGTTGTCAGACACACCTTTCAGCCCAAAGTATTGCAGGAAGCCACAATAGATTTAGGCTTTAAAGATAGCTGACTTTTCTGCTGTGGCTAGTGATCTAAAATGATTTTTTTTTTTTTAAGCGATGACAGAAAGTTATGAGTGCCTGGAAATGGAGAACATAAATTATGACTTTTTTCTTTGATCAGCTTTTTTATTGCTATTATTTTAAGTTTTTTAGTGCATACTAGTTGTACAAAGTGAGGCCTACTGGGATATTTCTGTATACGCATATGGTGCGTTTTAACCATCTTTACCACCATCACCTTCTCTAGTCATCTCCCCTTCCCCAACGGCCCTTTTCTTTCCTCATTGCATTTCTTCAACTTTCATGTCTTTTTTTTTTTTCCTGTCTAGATTTTTAGGAAAATATGTGATGATCGTTTGAGTCTAGCTTCCTTAACCGAACACAGCGGTCTCCAGTTCCATTTATTCTTGATATTAATGTTGTATTAATATTAATTAATATTGTAATAGTGTGTCACTACCACTGTTATTTTGCTGTTCTGTGCTTCATGGAGGGATGCTGGGGCTTTCTGTGGTTTGTACTCAGTTTCCTAAGGCATTTGGCCACGAACCTCTCTGAGAAGCAACCGTTTAGGAATCCCCTCTCCACTGAACTCTGTGGCCTCGTTGATTTCTTACTTCTGTCTGTGCTCTGCCTTTGTCTTTTAAAGCTGCTTTGCCTGCAGTGTTTTTACCCCCATTTCGGATCCTCTTGGTAACCTCCGTTGGGGAGCTCATGGAGTTGTTTACCTGATGTCCCTGGGTTACTTACCTGAGAACATAGATGCTGGCTGAATATGCATGGCATTCTTTGGAAGCCTTCAATGACCGCTTTGGACCAGGGGCTGTTTTGTATATGGAACTCAAAGTCTTTCTCTAAACAGTGAGCGGGGTTATGGTCAGCATGATCTGTCTTTAGGCTGATGAGTAGCTATCATCTGATTTAAGGAGCAAACTGTGGCATTCCCTGAGACATCGTGAGTGAGAAATGACTTCAGTTGACTTTGTAAACTCCTAGAGCAGCCTGCGGTTTTAGGAAATGTTGATGAAGTTTTGTCTTCCTTCTGAGTTCAGTTTGCTTTTTGGCTAATGTATACATATTTATCATTAATAATTATATAATAAAATGAGAATAATATCTCATATAATATATAATAGTAGTAATTCTTATTATTATTACAAAGTAACCAAAGGGCTTAAGAGATGACTTAGTGAGTAAGAGCACTTATTGCTGTTGTGGCTGACTGGAACTGGGATCCTAGCATCGAGGTGTGGCAGCTTATAACCACCTAGGATTCCAGCATTTAGGGCATCTACTTCCCAGGGTTCTTTGCACCCATGTTCCCCTGTTTTGTGGGCACTCGTACATGGGCACATGCACACACACACATACACACGCTCTCACTCACACATGTGCATGTACGCATGCACAATGTACACACAAATAAAGGAAACATTGGAGATGCCTTGCAAAGCCATCTTGCATGTCTTATTTCCCACAGAAATCTGGTTCTCTGGGACCCCACTCTCTTCTTCATCCCTCTTTCTACTCCCCACTTGTAGGTCAAGTAAAAATTCTGGGAATTTGACTCAACAGTACATGAATTATTTATTCAAGCTAGCCTGTATTAAAGGCATAGAAAGCTGGCGTTTTATTTACAAGCTGTATGCCTTGACTGGGCAGGTCCTATGCATTCTTACCTATATGTCCCTTGTCACTTACTGTTTGTGTGTCCTCTGGGCTGTTTCTGCACCATCAGCCTATCCTCAGGTGATACTTCTCCTGGTCACAAGTTCATGATCCATCTAGCCTCGTGGTGGCCTCTTCCTCTGTGTTCTCCTTCCTTCATTCCTTGGTCTTTCCTGAGACCCCTCACTCGATCCTCAAGTCTCACCTTCCTCTCTGTACTGCCCCATCACAGGCACTAGCCTGTTATTAACCTATAACTTAAAACTGGGGAGCAAGGTTTATGCATTTATATACATAGCACCAGACCAACCCCCAACACTCAACTAAGAACATTTTCTTCTTGCCACCGGGAATCCCTCCTTTTTAGACAAGAAGTAGAAGAAATAGCACTGTTGAATTCTGAGCGTGTGCATTTGTTTTTATAGAGTTAGAAGCCTGCAACACCACCTGGGTATGTGTGTTTCTTCCTCAGCAGCCTAGGGTCTCTATAAGGATACAGGTTTATCTTACTCATTTTTTTTAAAATGTCAGCAGCCTCCGGCATGGGCTGGTACAGAGTCCGAGGAAGTAAGAAAGGCAAAGAGTTGTCAGGGAAATAGTGTGTGATAAGCAGAGTTCCAAAAGTTGTCTGAAGAGTTTCAGCAGACTTCAAATGGAAATAGATAAAACCCACAGTTGGAAGGTTTTAAAAACATCATTTATTTGGGGGGACAGTTATTCACTTCCAAATCCATTTGGCTTTTGTTACTTTTTAAATAATATCATGTATTTCAGTCTATGACTTCACCATAGTCTTTTTCCTTTGTATCTCTGTGCACATACCTATGTTAATGTGCATGCGTGCATGCATGTGTGTGTGTATGTGTGTATGTGTCTGTGTGTTGGTGCATGTGGGCTTGTGTGAATGTGAATGCTAGAGGACAATCTCTAGGGTTGTTTCTCAGGCAACATACTTACTTTAGTTTCTCTTCCCAGCCTGGAACTGGCCAAATAGCCTAGGCTGTAGGCCAATGATCTCCAAGGATCTGCTGGTCTCTGTCTCTCCAGAGCTGGGGATATAGGCAAGTGTGGCCACCGTTACCTTATGTTAGTTGGTATGCTCAGGTCTTTGTTCAATGGAGATGCCTTTTCAGCCTCTGTGTATCTTTTTATGACTTTCTTTCCTTTGCTTACTCCTACAAAATTTAGGCTTTGACTAGTCATTTAAAACAGATTTATCATTTGTTTGCTTTTAATAACAAACTGGCACGATGATTTTCAGATGATTCTAAATGCTGAAAAAATTAGGTCTGTCATTACCGTGCTTTATTTACAACACAGAAGTCTTGGTCTTAGTGCACAAATACTAACAATAAATATTCATGCTGTCAGAAGGCACCACTGTTAAAGAGTTTAATGTGGCTGTGTCCTGTAGTCTTATACACACTGGTGGGTTTCATATGACTCCCCAGTATATGTGGGTGTGAGCCGGAAGCTCACCTACCTGCCTTGACCAGTCAGATTTTCAAGCATGCCAATGGCTGAAAAGGTGGAGCACATGACAGTTTAAATCGTGGACTCCGTTCTTTGGGAACAAATACACGCATGGGGTATTGTCACTTGAATTTCTCTGATGATCTCTTAGTTAGGGTTTTACCGCTGTGAACAGACACCATGACCAAGGCAACTCTTGTAAGGACAGCATTTAATTGGGACTGGCTTACAGATTTAAAGGTTCAGTCCATTACCATCAAGGGGGGGGGAGCGTGGCAGCATCCAGGCAGGCATGGTGTAGGAGGAGCTGAGAGTTCTACATCTTCATCAGGAGCCGGTTAGCAGAACACTGGCTTCCAGGCAGCTAGGAGGAGGGTCTTAAAGCCCACACCCACAGTGACACACCTATTCCAACAGGGCCACACCTCCTAACAGTGCCACTTCCTGGGCTAAGCATATATAAACCATCATAATCTCTTTTCATATAGAGAGCTTGACATGCTTCATGGATCTTACCAGAGCCACACAGCATCCTCTGACTGTAGGTCGGACATGAGTGACTTTGTCTACTGTAGGTGAGGACACAGACACATAGAAACCAGAGACTCGTCTGTCTCACTTGTGTCAGGGTTTGTAAGCTTCACAGCTGAACTCCTCAGTGTGTTGACTGTAGTGTGTCATCATCGAAGATGTTGGTGCACTGCCTCATGTCTCGTGTCTCCCTGGCTGCCCACTGAGGCCACACAGGTGTGGAACAGCCTTTGCTTACAGCGTGTCTGCCACCAAAGAGTCAGCCTGCATTCGGTTTTCCATCTGTAGTGCATTCGAGGTCTAACCTCAAGTTTACCTAAGTGCCTGGTAGTTTGAGGTTCTTATTCCTGGTATTGGTATTTTGGGCTGGAATTCCTCACGGCTCAATAAACCCTGGCAGCCTGAGTTTCAGCATGGGTTTCACACTTGGATGGGCACAAGGTGGCTGTCCTGAATGGAATTCATTACATAGCCCAGGCCATCCTTGAACTTGTGAAAAATCTTCATGTCTTATCCCTTTGAGTGTTGAGACCACAAGCATGTGCTACCATACCTGACCTAACTTTAAACAGTTATTAGTCTTATGAGTGTGTGCTATTATTATGAGCGTGTGCCTTTTTGTGTGTTGGTACATACGTTAAATGTCAAAAATCAAGAAAGTGATCTTCCCGTGTGGACTGAGTCTTTGTAAAGCCTCCATTTGTGTACTGGAGATCTGGTCGCTGGAGGCCTGCTGGTGCTTGAGCCAAGACATTTGGGAGGTACTTGAATCAGGAGTGGGATCAATGATCTTCTAAAAAGACATATGGGAGAGATTCTTTTCTTTCTGGGATTCACAGTGAAAACATAGTCATCGGCACACCAGGAAGCAGACCCACGCCAGCACTTGCCTTGGCCAGTGATCCTCGATTTCCTGAGCACCCTCCATAACTATGAGGAGGTACGGTTGCTGGCTTAAGTGCCCATTACCTGGGACCTGTTCTATCAGCCTGAGTTGCTCCTCTCTGTTCCCTTTTCTGTGCCCACTTTGACTTTCTCTGATGGCACCCTTGTGACTGCTTCTTTGGGGTTCATATGTCAGCCATTTTCCTTGATGGTTCTCTGGGTTGCTGACTGGGCAAGTAGAGAGCTGAGCTTTGGGTGCTGCTCGCATTCAACACGAGGAGATGTAAAAGTGCCTTCAGTTGTGTTCTCCTGACTTTGTCTACACATCCCTGTACATGGCCCCTCACAAAGCATGTCAGCCCGGGATGATGCTGACCAAAGGTGATATAAAATTATGGTCTTGTGGAGAGGGCAGGGACTGAGGGGGAATGGCCAGGGAGGAAGCCTCAGCTATTGTCTAGGCTGTTGGCCTCTCCTGATCAAGAAAGTTTGTGAAATGATAGATTCATTTATACATTTTTCTAAGTCCCTCATATCGCACAATGCTCACAAAGTGGTAATAGTTGTAAAACATACTGGATAACTAGTCTGAACATCTTTTGTGGCTGGAGGTCAATGGCCTGAGGCTCTAGCTGTGCCTGGCCCTGTCTGTTAGTATGTAGGAGAGAGGATGAGGTACCCATAACTATCCCCAGTGCTGGCTGTGAGCTGTCAGCATCCACAGCTCACAAGGTAGTAGCTTTATCCAAGGAAAAAGATTCTGTGCTTGGAGCTCAGCTTCTGTTTTTGCTTTTGTGTGATTTCCTAATGTTCTTAGAACCTTTTATTTGTCTTGTGTGACCCTTAACCTAGACTCGATACACTTGCCTTCGTATCTGTTGCACATGTTGGAAAATAAACAGATGACGTGGAATTGTTAGTGTCCTCAAAGCAGTACCTGTACCATCACGTTGTCATGGAAGTCTAGAAGTCACTTAATGTGTGCTGTCTCAGTGATTGAAGCGGATACACTAAAACATCACATCCCCATGAGTTCAACAGTTTACTTCTGGCTGCTTTTGGATTACTAGGAACTTTCAAGCTGTCCGAGGTCCAGGTGGTGATGTTTTCAAAAACACCTCTTTGTCACAACAACACCCATTTAAATTATGACTGCTCTTGGTCGGGCTCACCAGTGTCAGCTCCATAGATCTGATATCTGAGGAGCTGATGCTTGATCGCAGCATCTCTGCAGCGATCTTTCATAGACATCCCACCTTCTGATTTCTCCCACCCCCAGTTCTTCTCCAGTTCCTCTCTGAGGACAGCAGCAGCCAGTGAGCCATGGGCCAGGCCCTGGGGTATCTAGCACATAAGCTCATGGGTTTTAGAATAAGATCTGATTGTGAGTTTCCATCTTTCCTATCAGACCCTGTATCCTCTGGCCATTCATGTGTGGCCCTGGGACTGGATTCCCTCCTGGGTGAAGTAAGGATAGAAATGTTACAGGGTTGTGTGTCATTGTCAAGATCATGAGCAACCCACCCAAATGGACCAGCAAACTGAAGCCTGGTGTGCACAGGCATCAGTTGCTAGGGACAGTTCTCTGGCCATGTTTAGAGTCAGTTGTTCTTACAACTTTGGAAAAAACTGTTATTTCTCATCTACCCAGCTTTTCACTTCTACTTTAGACAATCATGGGTTTCAGAGAATTAGTTATGGCTGAAGATAAGTTCATGAAGATGATGGGCTACCTCCCTCCTCCATTTCTCTTATTTATCTTTAATTTTTTTATATTCTGATTGTAAAAAACTTGGTATGTGGGATCACTTCCAAGTTTTTTGTTTCCCTAGCCATAAACATTATACAAGCAGTGTGTTTCCCAGGGTGACCACCTTTCAAAAATACCCTGCTGGGCTGTGGCCAGTCCTCAGCCACGTTCCCAGTCAGCCCTCTGAGTATTATCAGTGTGTTGAGAGATCCGACCTCTGCTGTATCAAGAAGTATGTGCCTGATGGTTTCCCTGCTCGGTGCCCCACTTGGTACAGAAGCTTCTCTCCTCTCATGTTCCTGGCTGCCACCCTGAGATTAGGTCTTGGGAGACAACATTGGAAAAACTATACAACTATTTCCTTCATTCTTGCTGTGGAGGCAGCTTGAGCCAGAAAGTGGGTTTGAGTCTCCTGGCTTCTAGTTTAGCAAAGTGACCTTTGTGAACTTGGGCCTGTCTGGGACAAGGGAAAGACTTCACTGCACACTAGCACTACCTATGCATGCTTTCTACGGGCTCTGTGCCACACACTTCCCATTTACTCTGTTTTTGCATGTCACCTCATGGCTTCTCCCCTACCAAAAGATGCAAATTATGTATTAAACTCATTTTTTTTTTTTCAGACCCAGAGAGGCAAAGAGTTGCTAGACTTATTTTGTAAATATCATTTACTACTTTTAAAAAGAAATTAAAAAAACAATAAAGGTAGGACAAAGATATTGGTAGGACAAGGCAGTGGGGGGTGGTGGAGGGGAGGGCTAGGGGGAGGGAGAAGGGGTGGGGGACCAGGACTGGACAGAGAAATACCATGTTAGGTGTACCAGACATGTCAATTTCTCTCATCAGCGGCTTGAGTCTTACTGAGGCTGAATAGCAGGGTATTTCGACTAATGAATGAGATGTCAGACCTCACACCAGAATGCAGCAAATCAATAGTGTAATGAAGCAATAATTGATTTGGCTACTAACTGGCATTTATGTAGCCTTGGGAGTGGGTGCTTATTATATGCTGGCCTTTCAAAGATCACTCTCAACAGAAAAGACTCTGCAAGTCTTAAGAGAAATGGGCAATACACTCCCTTGGGTATGAGGGGCCTTCAGATGTGCCGAGCTGGGGCTTTTGAGAACTGTGCACACAGGCTGGAAGACAGAAGTCAGACTGATCTCCAGAGACTCTGGGCTCTTGCTCTTTGGCAGCTGTCTGCAGGTAAGAAGCTGAGAGGAGTGTGAAAGTTCAAATAAATGGAGATTGGAGGGAACGTAATCTTAACTGCTTCTGAGACTATTCTTGGCAAAGGGCGTTTTCCTCCGATACAAACATGAAGAAACAGTTTTTTCCGTTGTCGTGGCCTGTGAAATGGATTCAACTTGGTTACAGGTCACAGTGCATCTCAACGCTCCAGAAAGGCAAAGTCACAACCCTGAAGAGCTCTTCAAGAACCCAGTGAGATTTCACTCTGGGTTTTAGATGACTGTATTCACCCAGATAATGGTATTTGAGATAAAAAGGAGCTGGTGCCAAAGCTGGACCTTGGACAGACCTTGTATACATAATTCCTTCTTAGAGTAGGTTTTCCTCAGTGGATTATGGTTAATTTTGTTTTGGAGTGTTCATTAGAGGCCATGCTGGTTTTTATTCAGGAGTTCCATTATTGGGGAGTCGTTCTGACCCAGCAAATGCTGTTCCCAACTTAGTTTTGGAATGCCATCACTATGTACCTATTAGTCGTTTGAAACTCAAAGTGCGTTTCCCCATAGAAAGTGATGCTGGACGCTTAGGGCTTCAATTTCATACAAACCTACAGGAGTCTACTTCACTTATTCTGTATCCCAAACAATAGTATTAGCACCATGCTTTTATTAGTAATGTTGGCAGCATTAGGTGCTCATCACTTAGCAGCTGTGTGACTTTGACAGTGGCTCCCATCCTTAAAATTTCAATCTGTAATATGAGGCCATAATAGTCCTGGCTTCATGGACTAGTAGCAAGGTTTAAGTAGTTCATATAAAGTGCTCAGTTTATTGTTTTTATTATTATTACTATTGTTTGGCCACATTGCAGTAAGTAGGATTTCATGAGTTGACTTTGGAGCCTCACCAGGACTTTATAATAATATTCCTCCAGGAAAAAAAAATCAGTTTCCTGGGCTCAACAAGAAGGGATTGTGGTGTCCAGAGAACATTGTCTTCATCTGCCAGAGCCATCGCAGACTTGTGCAGCCGGTTCTGACTTTGTAGGCTAAGCTTTCCTAAGAGCCCTGACTGGCTGCTTTGCAGTCTTTTGTACTCTTGTATGTCGGCTGGAGTTTAAAGGGATATTTGCAGTGATTCAGGGTGGATTGAACACAGGTTTGCAGTCCAGTCTGGTGAGCGT